>VUQJ01026802.1:10809-25316 GCA_015108635.1 Andinoacara biseriatus
AGTTTTTCTTTCTTTATTGTCTTTTTTTTTTTTTTTGGCCTTGTTTGCCCTGCTATCAATGTACACTGCTGTGATTAAATTAAATTAGGATTAGCATTACTGCAGCAATTTTATATGCTCACTGTTGTCGAACACAATTTGCATTTTGCAAAAAAAGAAGAGCAATGCTGATGACACTCAGTCCCCTCTGAGTCTGAGTCACGCCTCTGTGTCCTATATGCTCACTGTAGTTTTTGAGTAAACATAATTCAGACGAGTGACTCTGTTCATTGTGGAGTCACTCGTCTGCTTCACCTTCCTCTGTTTGGAGGGGGGGGGGCTTTAACAGAGGCAGTCATAGGTCTGGTTTATCATGTTGTGTGTCTGAACAGTGGCACATTTTATCTCCTTGAATACGTCTCATTTTTTATGCATAGCTTCGGCTTTTTATATCAGTTGGTGGCAAAATAAGAAAGATTAGCTGAGTTTAGTGAGAAAATATCAGGACTCTGTTGATTCTTCTTATTCCCTCTAAATTCTGTTCTTTGTTTACCTGATTTATTTTCCGCTCTCTTAGCACGTGAAGCCTCCTCAAATAAAGACATTTTTAAACGTAAATATTTTTTTTTTGCTTGTACAGTGATAATGACTGATTCAGGGTCTCGTGCATGCACAAACTTAATCATTGTGATTAAGTTCATAGTTTCCCGAGGCAAGAATCTGCATTACCATCTCTGCATTGATGATCACAGTTAATGTGGGTGTGGAGATCGTAAACAACTGTGCTGGTGTCGTTGCTTGTCTCTAGTCACTGCTCAGCTCACATAACAACCGGAGGAATAATATGCAGAAAGATTGTCAGCAGCTTTTTAAGGAATGCAGGTTACTGTTGCTTTTAGTGATGCAGGTGATTTATTGATTAATAATAAATTAGCTTTCTTGTGTTTTTTTTAGCTTTTATCTTTTACTCTGTCACACACACACACACACACACAGAAACACAAAAATTGGATGCTTGAGACACTGAATACTATCTTTTTCACCATTTTGTGTCATTTATTACACTGCAGCTGTTTCCACACATGAACTGTCATGTAGCACATTGAATGAGCGAGTCGGCACTGCTGGAAATAGGTTATTTATTTATTTAGCTGGTTTTTGGTGAGAAAGCTTCCTGGATAAACGTGTGGGAGGCAACGCACCCACTCACTAGTAGTGAATGCAACAGACAACATCAGCGCAATCAGACATCACATGGACTCAGGCAGGTGTAGTAGGTTGCTGACAAGTTAAAGGCTGGTAATGGCCCATCTTGCTGCTGCAGACAAGTGCATTCTCTTGTGCACCTCTGTTGCTGTGGAGAGGTTCTGCAACATATGAATTAAAACAACTTAAAGCTTAATACATGACAACTGTCACCTCAAGGCGCTTTATAATTTAAGGTAAAGACTCTACAATAGTAGAACCAAACCTCAATAATTGCAGGACTTCCTATGAACAAGCATTCTCCTTAAAGAGGAAGAAACCTCTGGTAGAAGCCGGCTCAGGGACACAACCATGAGGGGAAAGAGAAGAGAGAGGAGACGGCACAAAAGTATGAAAGTGAGAGCCAGAGTTTAATAATGGCTAATAGGGCTGAAACGATTAATCGGATTAATCGTGATGAATCGATTTATTGAAATAATCGACAACTGATTTAGTAATTGATTAATCGTTAACTGGAGCAAAGACTAAAAAAAAAAGGCCATTTGCTGAAAAAAAACAACACATTCACAGCATTAATTAATTAATTAATTAGGCCTAAAATATACATTTTGCATTTAAGATAAAATCACCTTTGTCTGTAAATATGTTTTAGCTTCACCTGGTTCAAATTCACTGAAGAAATGCTAAGTTATCTCGTTTTAGGCAATAAAGTGTTTCTTTTCTTATTAAAAAAATTAATTGAATTTTTTGGTTATTTGCATATTTTAATGTATTTCTAATATTTTATAGAAAAGGCTCAAGTGGTTCAATGAAAAATCTCCAGAATGTGCCTTTTTTAAAAGAAAAATCCGATTAATCGTCAGAATAATCGATAATCGATTACTAAAATAGTCGTTAGTTACAGCCATAATTGCTAATGTTTAAATGCAGCAGTCAGTTTGTAGGTGTGGTGTTCAGATTTGTTTGTGTTCTTTGATCTGTAGATACAATGTTTCAATTGACTTTTGTTGTTGTTTGTTGCTCAAACCCCATTTCATACAAACTATTTATTAGTTTGAAATGTATATCTAATTTAAAATAGAGCAAAGTGAAATGTCAGTTGCTCTAATTAGCTATAAAATGTTCCAGCCCGCGTTGTAGCTTTATGCTTTTGCAGTGTTTTGTTGCTCCCTCCACGTTAGCAGTCATATCCTGACACTTTCCAGTATTTTTTAATAATAATGTTATTAAAAGGAATGTAATTTAATGACACTGAAAATAAACTATTTCATTACATTATTCGTTACATTATTAGTAGTTTGCTTTGGTTTAGGACAGCCCAGATCTATGGACAATTTTTCAGTGTTTATCTAGACAGAAAGCACTAAAAGCAACAATATAATTAGCAGATTTCCTCACCTGCAGCTCAGTCTCCAATTTGTGTGTCCATTCTTGTAATTGACTTTCTAATGAGTTGATTAAGACCCTAAATGCAGTGGGTGGTCATGTTTTTTCGTAGTCGGGCTAAACTAGGCAGTAAAAGGCACTTCCCGAAGCTGTCAGAAACTACAGCAGTTGGGCACGGTCCAAAGGGTCCTAAGTAAAGGTTTCCTTTTGCTGCTGTAATATAGTGAGTGAAGGCAAAGGCAATCAGCTCTGGCAGCCAGAGAAACTTCTCTGGCCATCTCAAGCTGTGGCTTCTTCCCTGCAGAGGAAATGCTTCAGGTGGACGTGGCGTGGGTAAGGCGGCATTAATTAAATGCACTGGGACAGTAAAAACCTTCCTGTGCAAGACGAATGGCTGCTGAACATGACTACCTTGACCTCATTTGCGTTGTGACTTTGGCACTTTTTTAGAGGACTTTAATCCCTTCTCGTCTCACTCATGAATTCTCTCTTTGAGGAAAATGCGACACAATTCAGCCCAAGACCTTTGAGCAGCTCATCTTTGTCTTTTTTGCCGGGAATTCCAGTCCCGCCTTTGGTCTTGAATAGCGGCAGGTACTAGCTCGTCAAGTGGTACTTGATTCAGCAGCACAGTGTTGTTGTTTTGACACTAATACACGTCTTTAGGTGGCCTCGAGGGAATCGGGCAGTGGCTGTGATAATGCTCTTTGCAACAGCTTTTCCTTTTCCTGTTATGCATTCCTGTACGTTCAGTCACAGCGGTGTCTTGGTCATTAACCCACAGCAGGACCACTGTGCCTCTGCACCCATTACTGCACCGACATTAGAGAGTTGAGGGGGAAAAAAAATGAAGTGTCTGGTGTGAAGTGTGTATAAAGCACAAACTGTGACTCTCTGGACGTTTACTGCTTGTGCAGGGCTGTGGCTGATATGTTAATATCACTAATTGTTTCCTAATTAGATGCGAGTCAGTGAGTCGTGTTTTAATGCTCTTCAGGGATCATTACAGAGCTAGACGAAAATCATCTCTCTTGATAAATGACAATCAGGTCAGCTGGAATTTCGACATCAAGACAGTGGGACTGATGGAAAAAAAACTGATGGCTTTTGTGCGCTGTTGTCGTGTTACTTAGGCGGCGTTATTTTCAGCAGACTGCAGAGTTCCATCACAAGTTAATTACACATTAATAGGAGGTCTTTGTGGAGATTTAATGTTCACTGACAGCATGCGATTGGAACCAGTGCGCTTTAACAGACGAAGCCGTACCAGATTCAGATATAAGAGTTCTGGTTATATGTTGAAATATAAAAAGAAAATCTGAACTGTAAATTATTCGTGTTCTGCTTTTAAGGCAATTGGCCACAATTACTGACAAGCAGCAAAGCTGAGATGGACACAATGTACATAAGAAAAAAGGAGGATTGCTTCAGGTTGGATTCATTTCTTGACGGGCAGGGAGTTCTATGCATTTCCACAGGAGGGGTTATTACCAGCCACCAGAATCAAGAACATATTTATGTGCTTCCTGCATGCAAATTTGATCTCTGCTCCTTATCTCTTAGTGTAACTTTTGCAGTTTGGAGAATGGCAGATAAAGGGTGTGACGAGATGCTGTTTAGGTCTGTCAGGCTCCTGATGTGACGTGTATTTGCCGTACTTTAATGTTTCCATACACCCCCAGCACATCACTTCTGTTTTTCTCTTTTGATTTTTTTTTTCTTTTGTTTTTGGATTTGAGCATCGTAACCTGTAATTATTCTCCCCCCTTTTTTTTTTTCCACTGAACATCCCAAAAAGGTGTTTTGTTGTTTTTATTTCTCTAAAGCAGTGCCAGGCATTTGTCTTTTCTATTCTATCTCAAAGTCATTTCAGTTGTTTGTATTGTTCTTCCCAGCTGGGATGAGGTGGCAGAGACAAAGGCAGATGTGTCCCTGTTTGTTTTTGAAGTGTCAGAGTTAAGTCTTGCGTGTGTGTGTGTGTGTGTGTGTGTGCGCGCGCGCTCTGCTTCTGTGTGATGTTGCCTGTGTTTGGGTGTGTTTCATTTCCCCCCCATGTGCTGTCTCTGTTTGTGGTCCACAGGTCCTCCGCTGCATTGTTCATCCGCCTCCTCCTCCCCTGTTGAGCAGCTCCATTACCCTCCCCCTTCCATTGCAGCCAATGACAGCCAGGGAGGGTTGCTAGGTAACTGTGCGGCTCAGCCAGCCCAGGACTCTGACTCTGAGGATGAGTTTGGCCCCAATTCATTCTTAGTTAAAACTGGCTCAGGGAACCTGTATGCTCCTGCCACTGCTGCTGCTGATGGTGAGTTGGTTTTCAAAACTACTGTTGCTTTGTGGAGGTTAGCCTTCCCCTGCTCCTGGATATGTTGTGTTATAGGTCACGCGGATGGCTGTAGGCAAGAAAATGTCCCTTTTTTCTGAGCACCATGAGAGAGAGTAGAAACTTTCGAGTCGATACGTGGCCTCAGGAAATGCACAGAACTCTCTGAAGCAAGGTCTGCAGAGTTCAGAGCCTCACACAAAGAGATGGATGATTTTGGTTCAGCAGGAGATATTTGTCACAGATATTCCTCTTCAGCTTCAGTGTTTGATGCTGAGAGTATCCATCTACAATCCCTCAAAAACAGCTGCATGCATGCAACCTCCACACCTCAGATAAGAAATACAAAAAAAAAAGCTAGTACTAGGTGAAAGTAGTCCTCAGTGTATCCTGATAGAACTCTGAAGTCCGAGCGCTCTGAAGTTATGTTAAAATAAACACTGTAGTTTTTCATTTAAACAGTGCAGCAATGTGTGATTCTTAGATTAGTTCTAAAGAGTCTCAACGGGATTTCTTATTAATAAATGTCAGCTGTTTATGCCTCGTGAAATGTGGCGTCTCCTGCTGTTAGCTTAGCGCTCGTTGAGACTGACAGAGTGGCATTTGTGCACAAACTGCGAAAACGGTGTTAGCAAGTGACGAAAATTCAGTGAGTGCAAAACGTTTACAGTTAATTTGCTGAGCAGCAGTCAGAATATGTTGTTAACAGTATCAGCAGTTATCATTCAGTTATTTTTATTTTTTCATGAATTGTGTGTGCAGTTAAATGTAATTTGTCTGGTCCAGGGGGGGAAAAAAATGGCTAATTTATTTTTTAACATTTGCATGCTGAATAAGGTGTTTTTTAAAAAAAAAAATGTTGATGCCTTTTAACTACTGTATTTACTTACTTCTGTCACCGGTGCAGCAAACTTTCTAGTCAGATACCTCAAAGGTTGATTCACCGAGCTCCAAACTGCCCCAGCTGCCTGTTCAGAAAGGCCCGAGAAGGAGCGATTAATCCTGTCGCAAATCTCAACTAATTCCTCAGTAGCAACATGCTGGTCACCCAACAGTGACGTGACTGTGCTGAAGGGGACATGGGTGTGTGGGGGGGGGGAATGGCCTTTAAAGCAGCAGATTTGTCTCATAACAATGACACTAATTTGCATAGGTACATCGTTTCGGTTGGCCTCAGGCTGTCAGTAAAGGGTTGGAGACTTCTGACGAGGAATATCCCCCACCGGCAGCCGTGGTTTCCCACTTTCATATCCTAATAACAGTGGACCAGAGCTCTCTATATTTGCACGTTTGTCCATTTTGAAGACCGTTAATATTCCTCCTGTCGTATAAAAAAAATTACACAGCACTTTGCAAAATAGGCAAACTTTATTATTTAGTTCTTTAGTTCTAACCCATGTTTGACAGTAAGAAGCAACTTACAGATCAATAAGAACTGTTACACACCGTGTTCAATTATTCTTTAACATTTCAGATTTTTTTTTCTCTCATTCCAGTGAGAAACTCAGTTTTGTCAGTTTTATATCAAATAAACAAATTAAATAACTCCAAAAACGCAGTCTAGTTTGAGCAGAATAGACTTCACTGAAATGTGCCAAATGTTTAGTGTCAATGTTACCAAAGAACTACATCAGTCTAACAGTCACATGACAAGACTGGATCGAGCCAAACACAGTGTGGCATGCACGAGTGCTGCACACACAAAATTACATAGCAAACCTGATTTAAACCAAAAAATTACAAATTTCCTAAATTTTTTAAAATCAGACATATTGAAAGTGAATTCAAATGTTTTCTGTTTTATGCAAAAATAAAAAGAATTCTGCGTGGAAAAAAACAATCAGGTTTAATGTTGCCAAACGTAAATGTGAATTTAGCATGCGCGTCAGGTTTTCAGCGGGAATTGCATGAGCAAAAAGAAAAGGTAATTTAAAAGCCACCATGGCAAAAAAAAAC
This sequence comes from Andinoacara biseriatus, assembly GCA_015108635.1. Lineage (NCBI taxonomy): Eukaryota > Metazoa > Chordata > Actinopteri > Cichliformes > Cichlidae > Andinoacara > Andinoacara biseriatus. Next base: position 17,657 of record VUQJ01026802.1, read on the forward strand.
TGACTGGAATATGAAATCAGATCTTTTTGACATGCAGGTCAGTTAGAGTAGAAAAACTCAAAATCAGAGCTAACACAATAGGGGGGGGGCAACTTTATTATTGGCAGCAAACAAGCAGAGAAAATTTGCATGCCTTTAATAATTGTCTCACAGTTTCTGTTTCACTGGGAAACAGGTGTTTTTTTTATCATTTAAAATTACATTTGCTCAAGGTCATCTCTGTGCCCCCATACAGGACTTAAAATGTTCTGCTGGATTTTGAACAAGTAAACACTCTCAGCAGCATATCATTATTCACATTAGTCGCCTTAAAGGCGGCAGTGTTTATTTCCTTTCTTCTTCTTTTTTTTTTTTGTGGGTTGGGGGTAGTCCTGCTTTCATTTGGAGGAACACTGAGCAATGCTTTCTCTAAGGCTGCTGAGGCTGCTCGCTGAAGCCTGCAGTTCTTTTATGAAGCATGTGTTTCACTGTGGCCCTCAGCTTTCTCTGAGGGGCTTCTTCCTGAGGAGACTGCCAGTGAGAACCCGCTGCCACGCTGAGCCACCAGATCTGAGACACTGCAAACTCCCAGCATTAGCATCTCTTAATACGAAACAGCATGGGGTCGGCCAGTGTTGGCTTTCAGTGCAGCCGGGCTCCCTGGTGAAAGGGCCAGCACACCACCACCACCACCACCACCGCTGCACAGCTGACCAAGCAGGAATGCTGAGCCAGGACAGAAGGCCCGGGGACGTGGCCGTGTGCGAATTCAAATAAGTCTTCATTTGAACCGCTTAATCATCCCACTGCGTCTGCAAGGATGGAGAAATGTGGTTAAAAGAGGTCGCGCCAGACAGTAATTTAGCCACAGACAGCATGAGGAATCAAACTAACTGAGGCTAAATAATAATTTAATGAGCAGCACATGGCACTGCCATGCTATGCCCCTGTTTTTCTGAGTATTTGAGGTTCTGGTTTGAAGTGACATAGAAAAAGAAATTGGTTTCTGTTAGTAATGGTTTGGCGTTATCAATGAACTAGAGCCAACAGACAATTTGTCCAGTTCCATTCAACTCGCTGTCCATCAGTGCACAGAGACCAGGGGTAATGCATTCTACATACCTGCATATCTTCTTTTCACTGACATAAAGTGAGATGCATTACTTCCATTGTATGATGATTGGAGACCATCTGTGCCCTCTAACAAAATCTCCAACCTCTTGATGGATATGCAGCAGAGTGACATACAGAACCACTTGTCTTGTTCTTTCTGAGGTAGCTCAGAGAATGACAGAAAATCCATTAGATCTGAGAAAGGCTGAGAGAAGCATCTGCAAGCAGATCCTTATAGATTACACTGCATTCTGCTGCAAGCCTTGGACCTTTTTTTTACAATCATGTCACTAATATAATTTTGTTGTGTCATTAAAAGCAAACACGTTTTTGTGTGAACGTTGCAAACGCTTGTTTCGGGATCTCTAAAATATCGTTTAGCGCCGAAGGTGAAATTGTAGCCACAGCTCAGCACGTTTCGGCCTCATTTTGCCGCAGAGAGCGACCGTCGTGTGCTGTTCGCGGCACCTGTTACCTCTCAAATGGCTCGAGCACAGACAGCTAAAATTCCCACGTCTCTTCCGTTCAGACGTTTCTGACGGTGTAAGAAAAAGCAAGTCCGGCAGAGAGAGAGAGAGAGAGAGAGAGAGAGCCGGCCTCAGAGAGTCAGTGGAGAGTGCAGCTTCACTGCCTTCATGACAAATTCTATTTGTATTTTTATAGACAAGTGGTACTCAACTGGAAATTTTTGCTCCTGTGATTAGCCAAAGGGGATGTAGCAGTAAGCAATATTTAATGATTTATCTGGGCGCTTGATAGCTTTTGATTAATTCTGCATTGAATAGCTCACACCTCAGCGCGTCGATCGGGTGTTTGCGCGTCATGTCGCTTTATTTCATCAGGTGTGGCCGTCAGTGCCACAGATTTCATCTGCTGTCCCCTTTCAGAGGATGAAATCTGTCCTCTCTCAGGTCTTTGCACAGAATCGCAAATGGAGAACCCATGAACGTGATTTACCAAATTATTCCACTGAAGGATGTTTGGATGTTTCTCAGTGGATGTTACAATATAAATGAATCTGATCAGCACTGTATCTGACATTAATTTGAATTAATATTGATTGACCCTATTGTAAGAACTATAGTATTGCATACTTAGAATAGCTAACGTTTGGTAGCCACTGATCCGGCTCTGCCTGGTAGCTGGCTCGACTGATGCTAAATTGGATCAGATGTAGTGACGTTCTGCTGTGGCCGGTTGTTCATTTTGCTGCTGCTGTGACTGATGGAGAGTAAAAGTCCTGCTGGAAAACTTTTTCACTAACATGTTCACTCAGTAGCTCCTGAGTCAGTGATGGCGCCCAGAACGTCTCAGTAAATAACCAGGATTTCAAATGCTTCAATAAAAATAGCAAATTGTTCTCCATTGCATCTCCGTTGTGTCACATTAGCAGAAACATTACAAGCAGTTTGAATTAGTTTGTGTTGTTTTAGGCTGGTTTTTTTTGTTTGTTTGCTTCTTTGTGAAAGGTTAACTGTTAATTTTTTTCTTAATCTTTTGCCTCAATTTTGTGCCGCCGTTTGTCACAAGTGGGACAGCAGTAATTATAACATCCCACCAACAGACATTCCTGTTATTTCTCAGGGTGCGGGGCGAGGTCGTGTAGCTAATGAAGTGGATTTGCCTTAATTACTCGTCTAGAAAAGCATCAGGAGGCCTTAACCAGCGCACACATCTGTTAGAAAGAAAAATGAAAACGCCACATTCCCAGACTGAATGGGTGTCTTCAGGCTTCTGTTGGGAATGTCCTGTGAAAGTTTGGCTGATAACAAATGAATCTTCTTTTCTTGCCAGTTTTGTTGTGCAAAGCAGGTCAATAGAAAACCATTTATTTTCTTCCTTTGGATAGAAGTAAATAATTGTTGCTGAATCACCACATCTGTGGGGGTTTGTTTCGCTCTGCTCGCGTTTCTCGTCTTTGTTCCTTTTCAGAAAAATAGGAGTGACTTTCTGCCCGGCTGTTGAGCCAAGTACAAGGAGTGCTTCTCTTTTTCTTCATTAATTGTTCTCCTGTGTATTATTTTGGTGATTGCTTATTTGTAAACAGGATGGCAGGTTTGGTAAAAACCTTTCAAAGGGCAATAAAATGGTTAAGTGTCAAATATACATAAATACTTGAATGCATTTCTAGAATGTAGAAATGAGTGGGCTTTGACCCCCTACTGGGCCATGACGGTACTGCAGGTACATTTTCAACTTTGTAATTTTGCAATATTTATTTATCTTTACATTTTGAAAAGAAAGTGAAAAATTTAAGTCATAAAATTAAATTTTTCCCTTTTGTGACCTTATTTGATCCGGAACTTCTAACTCATAAATAATCACAAACCGCTAAAGTGGAGCAGCGGCCGCCAGGTGCCAGAAGTAAAGCTGTTTTTGGAGAATCAGCCTCAGCAAGCAAATCATGAGAAGGTTTTAAAAAAAAGTGAATCGGTGAAAACACAGAGAAGGAAATCATTTTAGGGCCGTGTGATGATCAGAAGTGTGATTAAAGGTTCGGGTGGGCTGCAGAAGATTTTCAGCCGCTGATTTGGGGGTCTCAAACTTGGAATTGGCTTTTCTGTGTTGCAGTCTCCACAGAGGGCTCACAGGCAGAGTGTGCAGCCAGGATTGTTTTCCATCAGCGTTAAAGCTGTTGATTCATTCAGAATCAGGTTTAATTTCAAATAAATGAAAATTCTTTGATGATTTTTTCAGTATCATTTAAATCTGAATATGACAGATTTCAGGAAGCAGGTTTCAGTTCTGTCGCTGTTGGAGCCGAACAAAAGAGGCGGGACTCATACCTGTGTACTGCAACCCCATCCTGTATACTCGTACTGGTTTATACTTGGGTTGATTACCGCCGCCGAGGTTATGCTGTTGCTTTGTGTGCGCGTGCGCACGTCGTTCTGCCTGTAAACACAATAGCTTGAAAAGTTTTGAATTCTGATCAAACTTTGTGGGCGTGCAGAGCGGGCTCATGTTAACGATCCATTAAAATTTGGCTCACATCCACCGAGGTCTTCAAGGTCAACTTCATCATTTATTGATTGAAAATTGACTAAAAGCCTTAAAACTTACCAGCTATGATTCTTGCAAGTGCGGTGTGTGTGTGTGTGTGTGTGTGTGTGTGTGTGTGTGTGTGTGTGTGTCAACATATAGAAAGTACTGCATAAAGATTTAAAATATGAAGTCACTTTTGATTGTTTCTTACTACCATCATTTGTGTGGCAACTTATAGGCATATAGGAATTGATATATCTGGATTTATTATAGTTTGCATTCAAATATCATCCCATTTGACCTCTGACCTCACTGTTACATTTCTGTCAATGACTCCAAAATCCGTTCAATCTAAATAAAGTGTTTCCAACTATACTGCAGTATATTGTATTATAAGCTCAAGTTATTCACGTCCAGTTATTTACAAATCAATACCTGTTGTTATTGCTTCCGCCTACATAATGTTTGTCTAATTAAAGCAAACATCCTCCTGCTGCCCTGCTCTGATCTTTACTGCGCTACAAACTTCTTAAAGTACCTCAAACTAAATGAAAATATGCTAAATATATTACCGTTCCCTTAAAGTAAATACTGCCCAGAGTTTGAGCTGCCTCGGCGAAGGTTTGCGCTCTCTGAGTGCTCCTCGGTTTATGATATATTGATGTGCGCCGATTTATTTTTGTGGTAATTTTTTTTCATGTTGTAGCAAGGCTCTTAAGAAGCATTGCCACCGCGGTCCCCAGGTGGAACAAAAATGTGTTAGAGAAATGAATTACATGTTGCCCTACATTTGCTTGATGGTCATACAGTAGCAAGTATTTGTTTACCAAACAGTAAATGCATTCCAGAGCAGCGATGCATTTGTCCTCGTGATATATTTCTCAGTGTATCTGTGGTGTCCCTGCATCTAATTAGCATAACCTTATTAATGGCTTTAGGGAATCGGGTACATTACTGAGCAGGAAGGAGGTCATCAACAGCTGTGTGGCTTTACCTCGCACTAGCCGGCCGTTGATAGCGCCGTGCTTCTCTTTCACCGTCTCGACTGAGCATGGGGGCAACGTTCTGCAGGAATGTGGCGCCCAACCACCTGTCAGTGCAGCAAATTCATCATATAGCAATTATTTCTTTCAGCAGTTCCATCGAGCCAGGTCGTAAATTAAAGTGCTTTTTATGTTTGGTTCATATTTAATGTAACGTAAAGAATAAAAACAGAAACACTGGATTGAAACGCTTTGAAAACGTAGCGTATAAAATGCGTCTCAAAAAGCACGCGCTCGTTTGCATCCTTGAAAAGACACGGCTTAATACAGCGAGGTACGTTTTGTGTTGATTTTTCTTGCTGAGCCATTATTTAGCGCCACCTCTGAACACAAAGGACTTTATTCCCACTTTCCGCAGTAAGCCTGAGCACTGAAGCTTAATAACAGTCTTTTCTGTATAGCCAGTGTGCACCTTGAAAGTTCTCATTCCGTCTGCCTTGATTGACACATGTTGATATCGGAGCGTCGTGTTCCTGACCCTAAAAATATCTGAAATGACTCCGAGCGTCTTGACTGGCATGAGTAGGTATCGGTTTAATGAAGGAGCTGATTATACAAAATAAGCTTTGTGTGTGTGTGTGTGTGTGTGTCTGTATTCTCCCCTCTCTGCTGTAAATTGGCAATTTAGTGTTGTGGATATCTGTGAAATAAAGGAGGCTTACTGCTATAAAGAAAAGCCACTCTGTGTAAAGCTGGGAGTTCATTGATTGATGAATGGCTTAGCAGATGTGGAAATAAATGGATACAGAGTGCACACAGACATTGGTCCTCTATCGCGTGAATTGCACAGTATCAAATAGTGAATATAAAACCACAGGGTGCAATTTCTCCTTCTAGAATTCATATCTAATAGTTTCAAGTCCTCTTAAATAAAGTGACAACAGAGTTGGTAAAAGAGGGAGAAAAAACAAAACAAACTAGCTGCTAAAAGCTCTGAAATGGCAGGTAACCATCCAGTTAATCTGGATGAATAAATCTGGATCAAATCCTAAATTTGCAGCACTTAAGGTGTGACAGGATCGAAATTTACAGACAAACAAACTATTTAAAAAAAACTGTGTGAGCTAAAACAACCGCTAAATTCAGAAAAAGCCGAGCGAATCGGTGCATTTCGGGAAGAGGACGGCTGAGCGCGAGCACGCTCTGATGGAGGTCAGTTTGGGAAATAATGAGCAGAAGCAGGACTTTTTAAAGAGTGGTTATTAAAGTGAGCAGCGATTATAAATGAGGTATAACTTGCTAGTACCAGGTTAGACGTCCTCATGATTTTAGAACTGAATTCTTCACGTCATAGATTCATCAGACAGTTTGCAGTGATGCGATCGCAGCATCACGCAGTTGCTGCAGATTTGTTGGCTGCACATCCGTGATCCGGATCTCCCGTTCTGCCGCTGTGTTGGATTGGGATCTGGTGACTGTGGAGGAACTCATTGTCGTGCTCGAAAAACCTGCTTGAGATGATTCAAGCTTTGTGGCATTTATCCTGCTGGATGCAGCCATCGAAAGCAGGTGGCGTTTAAATGGTGCTCGCTTGGTACTGAGGGGCCTAAAGTGTGCCAAGTAAATATCCACGCCCCATTGCACCATCACCATCAGGCTGAACTGCTGATACAAGGCAGGATGGACCCATTCTTTCATGTTGTTTACCCAGAAATTCTGACCCTGTCCTAATGTTGCAGCAGAAATCGAGACCCATCAAACCAGATAACGCTTTTCCAAACTTCTGCTGTCCACTTTAAGTGAGCCTGGACTCCAGCTTCCTGTTCCTGTCTGACAGGAGTGGCTCCCGGTGTGGTCTTCTGCTGCTGTAGCCCATCTGCTTCAGGATTTGATGAGTTGTGTGTTCAGAGATGCTTTTCTGTGTTCCCTGCGTTCCTTCCTATCAGTCTGGCTGTTCTCATTTGACCCCTGACATCAACAGGGCGTTTTGTTCAGAGAACTGCTGCTCACAGGAAAATTTCTCTTTCTCAGACTTACCCTAGAGACGGTCCCAGCAGATCAGCAGTTTGGCACCAGCAGTCATGCTATGACCTTTCTTCCCAATTCTGATGTTCAGGTTGAATTCAGGTCATCTTGACCATGGCTGCATGCTTAAATGCATTAAGTTGCTGCTATGTGATTGGCTGGAACTTGCATTAAAAAGCAACAGTTGTGCCTAATAAAAGCGACTGAGTGTATGTGCTACTGGTGAAGCTATGGCTAATCATTTGTGAGACAGGATATTGGTCCTGACGGAGCTGAAATAACACCATAAGGCACTAAATAAGCTTTGGGTTTGTCTTAACCAGTTAGTCTGCACACACAAACTTGCTTTCATGAACCTTTTGGAATGTGCATCCTCAAAGGATCTGCTGGATTTGAGCTATGCTGGCAAGCAAACCGAATCTGGCTGTCTTTGATGGCGCCTTCAAAGGTAACCCAAAAGTGCCTGAAAGCAAACGGTAAATGAATAGAATTGTTATTCTTTTAAAATATCTGTTACATGTTTTACTTCTTTTCTGTTTTTTTTTTTTTTTTTTTTTTTTTTTCACAAAATCATT
>VUQJ01026803.1:5263-15965 GCA_015108635.1 Andinoacara biseriatus
TTGAGTTTTGTACAGTACTGTGCAATAGTTTTGAACCAGCCCTCATTTTGCTAGGAAAAATGGGAAATAGGTGCAGCGATGTATTGAAACACATACAAATGCATATGGAAACACAGCAAATAAAGCATACCTGGATTTTTCTATCCAGGTATGCTTTTACTGCATTGGTGTTATGTTTGGGATCATTGTCATGCTGAAAAATAAAGCCGCTGTCAATCAGACACTTTTCAGATGACATTTCATGGTGAATCGAAACCTGATGATACTTTTCTATGTTCATCGCCAACACCCCTGGCTGAACTGCAGCCCCAAATCCATCACTCCATAAGATTTGTTGCCACTAATTTTCAGTCCACTTCTTGTGTAATTTGGCACACTTCAGCCTTTTTTTTCCCTGTTTCTCTTCCTTAAGAATGGCTTCTTGACAGCAATCATTATCAATGAACAGTAGATAAATCAACTGAAGGACGAGATGCATCTCTCAGGTCTTGTGCAACTCTGTGCTCCACTTGTCCAGTATCATCACATTTTTAAGGACAAACTACACACCATGCTGGGATATGCCAAGTTTTTGGTCAATAGCTCTTTGGGAATCGCCTTGTTGATGCAAAAATATGATTTAATGCCTAAACTGGGATTTTTCATAGGTTCAACCAAAGGAATGGGAAGAGATTGTGTTTTTTTCAACAGGCTGCTAGTAACAGAGTGCCTAAAGATACAAATGAAATTTGGTTCTTTGCTAAGTTTTCTGTTATGTGTACACAATGCTGGTTCATCCCTTCTGTTAGGTGCCTTTTTTATGCTACAGTGATTCATAGGTCAGTGTTAATAGCTTAATAAGCAAACAAAAAACAAAACAAATTCCTCTTAAAATAGTCAGGTACAAGGACTGGACTGAAAATGAATGATAACGCAGAGAATGTCCAAAGAAAAACTTTAAAAACCCTTCAGAAAGCCTGGAGAACTGTTGCTCAAGACCACATTAAAATAAGATATGTGATTTGTTGCCAGATACCTTTCATTAGACTGAAAAGACTATGAAAACTCACAAAAATATTTTTGTGGGGTTAATTAAGACCTTTAAAACCAATTATACAAGTCATTCATTAAAAGGGGGGTATGAACATTTTCCTCCTTGACAAAGTTCTGGTTTTAATTATCTTTATATGGACAAATTTATCATAGTTTGTTGTGCTTTTTGTCCACTAGGGGGCACTGTTTGTTAGTCTATCATTTCTGTTCAGTGCAGCTTCTATTCCCCTGCATCATGTAACTTGTCTCCATGCAGGGTGATATGCCAGCTGCTGAGAACTGTCCATGAGCACATTCACTGCCTTTATAAGCTCTCTGATGCTGTATCCATGTTGGACATGTTGCTGTCACTGGCCAATGCATGCACTATCTCAGACTACGGTAAGCATGAATCACTGTTGCTTTCAGGTCTCAGGTCAGTCAGACTGTCAAATTAACCTTGAAGAAGTCTGAACTGTTGTGTGAGGAAGTGCTGTGTACACACAAGGCAGCACAACTTTCGGCAGTCATGACAGCCAGTAATGCCTCTACTGAGCTGACAGCTCTGCTGGCCTCAGTTCTTTTCCGTGTCTGCTGTGGGCAGCACCAACCCAATCAGCCATGTGGGTGGTTAGTGCGAGCCATCAGCTGTCTGAAAGTGTCTCTTTATAGACACGTGCTGACTGCCTGCCCCCTTTCTATCCCAGCCAGCTTGTACTCAGATTACCCTTCTTACATAACTGTGCACTGATGTGCTGTACGTACTGAGGCAAATCTCCTCAGCAGTGGAGCTAATTGCCTTTTACCACTATACACACCTCTCTCAGAAATCAGCATGTTACTATATTGTGACGTCTTTAAGTGAACCAGCAATAAATTTTATATATATTTAATTTTATAGATGGTATGTGTATGCTAGAAAATGAATACAGCTTAGGTATCAAAGTAACGGTGTACCTGTATTTTTATGTTTTTTCACCAAATTATAGAAATGAATGAAAGGCTCATTATGTAGATGAAGTTGTTCTGTGTTTCTCTGCTCTGTCTTCCAGTGCGCCCAGAGTTTACAGACACGCTGGCCATCAAGCAGGGTCGTCACCCGATTCTGGAGCAAATTAGTGGACAGCAGCCTGTGTCAAACAATAGCTACATCTCTGAGGGCAGCAACTTTGTCATCATAACAGGACCCAACATGAGTGGCAAATCCACTTACCTCAAACAGGTGGCGCTGTGTCAGATCATGGCTCAGATAGGTCAGCAGGAAGTCATACCCCCCCCATGTGACTTTGTAATGTAGGCCTGTTGATTACTGTGCATTCATTTGATGCTATATTTTTATTTCAGGCTCTTTTGTCCCTGCTGAATATGCCTGTTTTCGTGTTGCTAATCAGATTTTCACCAGAATTGGTGTAGATGATGATTTTGAAACCAACACTTCCACCTTCATGTTGGAAATGAAGGAGGTAATGTTTTCTTGCAGTTGCACAGATTCCTAAATTACATTTGTATAAACAAAAAAAATCAATCAAAAAAAAAATTGTTAATATGTAATTAACTGAACATATCTGCAATCTCATTGTAAATCCTGTATAATGACAATAAAGTCATTCTATTCTATTCTTTCTGAAAGATCTCTTACATCATCCACAACGCAAGTGACATGTCCTTGATTATCATAGACGAGTTGGGGCGTGGCACCAGTGCAGAGGAGGGCATTGGTATATGTCACTCAGTCTGTGAGTTCCTCCTTCGCCTAAAGGTAGTTTGCCCCAGTACAGCTCTGCATCACCACTCCTCTCTCTAAATTTAAAACCAGATGGTTCAGGTTCTTATGCACCATATTAACTATTTAACATTTTTTATTGACAGACACCTCTAAGATCAACAGTGGAATGAAATAATCAACAAAGGGATTGCACATTCTCACTTAATCTTCAAGGTGTGTCCTGTTTCTTGCAGGCGTTCACTTTGTTTGCCACGCATTTTCTTGAGCTGTGTCAGCTGGAGTCTCTCTATCCAAATGTGGAGAACCAGCACATGCAGGTTCAACGTGCACACAGTGGCGACGCTGGCGCTGAAAGCATGGTATACACATATTTGCTGAATCGAGGATGCGCTGAAGAAAGGCACTACGGTACGGAGTCAGTGAAATCCGACAATAGCCCTGTTGGTATTTTTCATGGAAGCGGTTACAGAGCTTGTTTTTGTTTTTCTAGGTTTGAGAGCAGCTGAAATGACTGCCCTTCCTCCAAGCATGATTCAAGAGGCAAAGACCATTGCTTCCAAAGTTAGCCAGCAGCTTTTGGTATGGTTGAGAAAGATGAGTTTTTTGATTTTTGTCCTAATATCGTTGGTTCTTCAACCTGTTCTCTGTGTCTATATTTGACAGTCCATTTTAGCCGGTACTTTTATGTCAGGCCCAACATTTTGTGACGCAGTATAACAAATGAAACAACCAAGTCAGCTAGACCCTGAGAGAATCAAATGTTGGGCCGTGGCTATATATTTCTTTTACAGTTAAATAACCCTGGTTTAAATGAGAGAGTTGCTGGATAAAAACAGAATGCCTAAAATATTTTTATTCTTATAGGCTAAACATCACACTGATCCAGAAACTCAGAGGCAGCGAGCTGTGTACCACCTCGCCACCCGCCTGCTACAGACTGCCAGAAACTCCAGACTAGACCCCGACAGCCTGCGAATGTATCTGAAGGGCCTCAAGAAACAGTATGAGGCAGAGCTGCAGGCTGAAGGGCAGGCAATGTCTATTGACACAGAGGAGGAATGACTGACTCTCAATCTTTCAGTGTGGAGGGGCTTTCATACTGTTTTTTTCCCCCTGTGTGTCATACTAAGTTTAAAGATGACCTTATTTGACATTATATAGAGTGGCAACACAATCTTGCTCTTTTTACAAATACAATGTCATACTACCTAGTTTCTGTATAATTTTGGAGTGTTTGGGATTTTTAATGTAATGCAAAACATAGAAAAATACGCATTAAATTAATACAACCCCAGTACCTTAGTTTAAAATTACATAAATATTGCTTTTAGGCATGATGGTTACTAAAGATCTGCTGGAACGTGTCATACAAATAAAGAACTACTTCGTACTCGTGTCTGTAGACTTTGGGGAAGTACGCTGGACCACTCCCCTTATTGCCTTTCACTGTCGTAAGATTTACAAACCAAGAATGTGCAGAAGGGGCGGCCCCTTTTTATTATTATTTGTTACGTGATGACTGGTGTCCAACGGTGTGACACGAGTCACAAAACGAGCGAGCCTTAGCAGGCGTAGTATGACCCGCCCCCGCGAACCAGAAACAGCAGAGTCTCTGTGACGGATAGCGCAGGAGAAAGCCGGGTTGGAGCTGCCCTGGGAAGGCAGGAGTCTGCTGGTGTCAACGCAGAGCTACGCCATTTCACCACTAGCTAAGGGAACAGCAAACTGAAGCTACAGGTATTTCGAGCGACTGTTTCAGCATGTCTTCTGTTTGTTTTTCTCTGAGAAGGAAAAAAGCCGATCATACCGTACTTTGCGCAGCTTAGCTCTTCACGTAGGCCTGGGAACGGCCTTCAGCACTTGAACGTAAGGATGGGGAGTCAGACCGGGTCAGAGATTTAAGGAGAGATGGAGGCTAGGATCCGAGGAGGACGAGGCCCATGTGGGCAGATGTCCACCCCTCTAGAGAGTGTGAAAGAGAACCAGAGTATCTGGCCAATATTTGATGTGGTCAGTTTTGTCCGTGAAGACTTCCTCTGTACTAATTGGATTGGCCAGCTAAGGCTAGTGCCTGTTTCTCCGTAGTTCGCTAGTTAGCTAGCCCATTCATAGTACTAAGCTATAGCCGCCGAGTCGAACTTAAAAAGTGGTGACGAGTCTTTCTCCTTGTGCATTTAACCACTGTAGCAACTATTTATGGCCGTGCCCGGAATATAGTTAAGCCCCAACAGCTGAACATTTTTGCTCGTCATTCTGGGAAGTGATCTTGGTGAAATGTGCGTCTTTCTCGCGTTCACATTTTGATTATGACATTTGACATATCACCTATCTGGGCTAGCTTAACGAGCAGCTTAGACCACTATTGCTTTTTCTGTGGTTACATGCTGCATCCAGCGTTGCTCTGGGTGTAGGAATAGCTGCCATTGCGCACCTTGGTTGAGTAGTCAGCACAAGGCCCACGATGCTACATGTGGCATGACCTAGCATGTTGGGACGTTCAGTTCTCAGCTGGTTATTGGTGAGGTGACTACGAGGGATATCACCCTGTTTCTAAGGCAAGTTTAGGTGCTGCCAAGTATAATGAGGGTGGTGGCCAAATAATTACTGTGGAATAGTGCTACCTTGTTAAACTGACTTTAGTGCTAAGTAAACATTGAACTGAAGTACTTCTGAGGTCCTTCAGATTCCTTAAAAGATCCCAGTGGTCCTGTTTTGAGAAGGCTTTGGAGTTATTAAGAAGGCATTATCAGTGTTGCCTTGTTGGTATCTTTTCCAGTTTCTTTCACTTCATTCACTATGTCGTACTTTCAAGTTTCCTTGTTAAAGCCTGACCAGGAAGAGCATATCCTTGCAGACAGCTTATCTGTTAATGTTTTCCAGAATAACCAGATAAAGTCGCTGTGTACTTTGGGAGTTTAGTTTATTACCATCATGATAAAAGTGAACTTCACTATTCACAGAGAGCCTTTCACTTGACCAAACAATAAAAATCTAAACTACATTATTTTTAATTACCTGTAATCTCAGATTCTTCCTGGGTAAAAGGTCCTGTTGTTAAGAAAAAATATATTCACTACGTTTTTATTAAGAATTTCAAAATCCATTTAATTACTATATCATAGATTGAGTTTTTCATGTGTATAAATATAAAGTGCACAAAAAACAAAAGCAGATTACAAACAAAAATATGTAAATTAAATCCAAAGGACATGTACGGATTAGGTTGAAATAATGATGCCTTACTGAAAGTGCTAAAATGAATACAGTCAGTGTTTTCCTTTAGAGGATAATAGTGGAGGACGTACAAGAAATGGGGTCTAATTTTAACCCCCTTGTTTGTTTTTTGTGGTCTGTGCTCCTCTTTTTTTTTACCCCTCGGTTCCCCAAATGCCAAGGGGCAGGTGGTTGCAGCAGTTCTTCTTCCCTGCTGTCGCCAAGTGCGGACACAGAGCAGACCATCTGATCATTGGGGTTTATTCTCTAATGTTAAACAGCCTTCATCTTGAGATGGCTGTTGGTGTGGCCCTGCATGAATAAAATTGTATTGAACTGAAAATATAAAAAAACATAACATTGACATAGTGTACCTATTTAACCCAAATATGACTTGCACCACTTGATTTGCAACCTTAAAGTAGCAGAAGAAGATGTTCTTCATAATTATAACATCTTGTAGTATCAAGGTTTTTTTTTCATAATCAATAATCTCTCCCACTCTCTTAGTGTAGGCTTGGTCCAGATAAAGCAGTAGTTACATTTTTATTTTTCATACTGTTTAATACACTGGTATTGGTTGTATAATAAATAGCAGCTAAATTGCACACTCAGTTAGAGTAGCTCTATTTTTTTTGTACCATCCTGGACTATAGATGCGCTTTAAAATGACTTTAAATTTATATGTATGCATGCCCTGGTTTTCAAATACTGTCTCTAATGCTTTTTGGAGCTGATAGTTATCAGGGGTTGCCTCTGTGTCCGTGTCTGCCAAATCAAGAGGGCTGACCAGCCAAGTGGTTAGATTCCGGGGAGCCAATAACCCGGGAGGGCTTTGTCCTCTGGGCTCATTTTGATGCTGAAAAAGGCTCAGGCTGTACAAAACATCTCGTGCACCTTCCACTCCGAGGATTGGGACTCGAAGCAAGCAAGCAAGCTTCATACATGTACCTTCATACTGCTTACTCCACCTACACACTAAATGGCAGGAAGAAATGCTGAGTTATTTTGACACATAATGTACTCTGACATGGGAGTGTCCTGGAATATACAATCAACGGTTTCCTAATCTAGTGGCCAAGTGATATGCAGTGTGTTCCAGCTAGTTAATGTCAAAGTTCAAGACAATCTTTTCCAGGACTTTGAAATGCATTTTTGTTTTTTAAGTGCTGCTTATTAGCCTAAGTGTGTAAAGCTTTTCAGCTCAAAACGAATGGCACATTTTCTAATGAGGTCAGAGGTAAACTACCAATGCAAAAGAGAAGCAGAGAGTAAAAAAAAAAATCTTAGAAAGACCACATCTTGGTGCATGCTTTCACAGTCTTCTTTAAACAAACAGCAATTTTTTCTGTTCACATATTTCTGTGAGTTTGAGTGTGGAGGAATTCAGTCGTTTGCACAAAGAGTTTCTAAAGGAACAGAAATGGATGAATAAGGCAGTCATTTTCAATCAATTATTAAGATGAGACAATCTGATGCATTTGAGTCAAAGTAAAATAAAAAATGTTATGTAATAAAAAAAACTGGAACAAAAAAAAGTTTCAAAGATGTTACATAATAGGGAGCTTTTAGTTTGTGCTCGTAGGAAAGGTTTGGTGTTTCAAAGGCAGTTTTTCAAAATTGGATCAACTAGTAATCATTATGAGCCTGATATTTTGCGTGCAAAGAGAAGAGGTGGTGTGGTGTGTGTGTGTGTGCGTGTTGGGGGGGGCTGTATCAACATTCTGCTAAGCTTTTCAGTCCACAGGAAGCCCTGCAGTGGAAAGTTATTCTTAAATGTATTATCATGGGTAATCTGCTTAATCCAAATTACTAAAGACGTCTGCTCTACAACACTGACTCCTACGCTGTATTGCTGCTACAAATCTTTAGTATGGGATTGTGCAGCACTTCAGGTCACTCGCTGTCGCTGCCACTCTGTATTGTTAATGACACGATACTGCTGCCGTCACTCAGGGCTTACCTTATCCCCACTGTCAAAACAATGTAATGCTTGAAAATGCATCTTTATTTTTTATTTTTTTTGCTGTCATTGCTTTTAACTGTTGCAGCACCGCTGATTTGCCTTTTCTGTTAATAATGTCACATGACACCTATTTAGTTGATTAAACAGAAAAAGATATGATTTTGGGGAGGGGGAGGGGGGGTTGAGCCTAAAGGGAAATTTAGGGAAAAATCTCAGTTCTGTGCAAGTTTGTTCTTGCTGCATAGCCTTGAGGAGCTCAACGCATAGTTCCTAGAAATATGTTTGTCAGATGCTAAACTGATGAGCCTTAAGACCTCTTGACTCTGTAAACTCCCTAATGAAGGAACAACTTCTCCTTTTGGCTTTAAGCAGGCGGAGGCCGAACTGCAGCTGCAGCACATCTCATGCTGTGACACTTGAATGTAGGTGTATTTTTGCCCCCCTGCAAATTTGGTGCAATATGAGTTCAAAATAACCACTGTGTCATTCTTGTGTGGGCTGAAGGAGGGAGATGACTATTTAAGAGACCGTGAGCCATCTTCTTTTTAAGCCCAGTTGCCTTTCTCGTCATCCTGACCTGTTTTTTTTCCCCCTGAAAACTAGCTTCAATTTTTCTCTTACAGTCTGTAAGGTACAGGTGTCTCTCTCTATATATGACATTACATAAATGTACATATGTTTAGCTGTGTGGCTGGGGGACCCTTCTCTAATTGGATCATATCGCTAAGAGGGGGCAGGGTGTCAGTACGAGTCTTCACTCACACCTTCTCAGCACTACTGGTTTACTTACCCTCCACCCTCTATGCACACATTACATAATTCATTTTCACTCATGAACTCCACCCAGAGAATTAGGTGCAGAAGGTGTCCAGTAGTAAGGAGCTCCATGAATCTAAAGCAGAATGAAGGAGGGTATACTTTGCAGTGAGCATGCAATTTCTTTGCCTTCTTGACAGATCCGCCCTTCACTTGTCACATTCAGCCATCACATTGGCTCTTCTGACTGAAATGTAATATGCTCTGAGACCCAGGCAGACCTGTTAGATGGAGAAGAGCAGCAAGCTGACTGGGAATATAAATCATATAAATCTGATTATCATATCAGGCTCAAAATTTGAGCAGTTATGGCCTTGGTATCTGAGCTTTGCCTGTCTTTATCAGTTGCTTTTGTGGGTAGTAATCTGTTAAAATGTCAAACATACAGGATGTGTAACATATTGGCAGATGCACAATATAATGTGAATTAAACAAGACAGGTGTCCAAAACTAAACCTTGTATTGTTTTTTGGGGGTTATTGTCCCTGTTCAGAATGGCGGTGGATATCTACGACTCTCAGTACCTGCTCATCCTGGCCCCTTCACTGGTCATCGCCCTCATGTTCCTCTTCTTCTGGCTCTTCATGAAAGAAACGTCCTACGATGAGGTGCTGGCCAGGCAGAAGCGTGACCTCAAGTTGCCACCAACCAAGCCAGACCCCCGTAAGAAGAATGAAAAGAAGAAGAGCAAGAAGAAGGAGAGTGCCAGTGGAGGAAGTGGTGGAGGAACCGGAGGCGGAGGAGAGTCGGAGGAGGATCTGCGGGATTTTGATGTGGCTGAGGGGGACGGTGCTAACAGCTCCACTATGGAGGTAGAGGAGGAACCTGCACCAACTGCTACACCTGATCCTGCTCCACCAACACCTGCACCCTATGTGCCTGTTTCGGTGTCACCAGATGCTCCTGCTAATCTGAGAGAGAGAAAGAAGAAGGAGAAAAAGGCAGCCAAGGCGGCTGCTGCTGCTGCCGCTGCCGCTGGTGCCGCCACCACCACCACCTCCTCCTCCACTACTGCAGTTTCTCCCTCTGAGGAGCCAGAAGTGAACGGCTCCAAGCCAGTCAGCCGCAAGACAGAGCCACCCTTGGCTGCAAGCAAGCAGTCCAGCCCACCCTCACCAAAACATGAGGTCCAGGTTCAAGCTGTTCAGGCTCCTGTTCAAGCTCAGACACCTCCCCAGATTTCTGGGAAGAAGAAGGAAAAGAAAAAACAAAAAGTGGACTCTGGTTAGTACCCGAGAGTAAAATTTAAAGTGGAAGTGTTGCATGAGAATGCTAAGTAGCAGTTTCATTTGGTTAGTTTTTTTGTTTGTTTTTTGTTTTTCTTTTAATTACAGCAGTTGCTGGAAAACTTAGAAGTAATATTGCTGTAGTTGCTACTTTCTCAGGTTTGGACAATATGACAAAATATTTATGCCAGTAACTTGAATGATAATTGAACATTCTAATTTCATCAATCATAAGACAGAGTGAGAAGGTATTCTCAACTTGCTGTCCTGTCATTCCAGCAGATGAGCAACAGACAGAGGTTAAAGTAGAGCAGGCCCCCGCTACAGTCAAGAAGGAAGCTCCCATTGTGGGTGAAACCAAAGTTTTAGATGGCGCAACTCAAAATGTGACCAGTGGCAAAAAGAGGAACTCTGCCAAGAAGCAGAAGACTGAGCATGGTAATGGTGATAAAATGTTAAGTTATTGATAACTATAACCAATGAATTAACACTGAATTAAATTTCACTTTCTTGAATCTCTCAAGATAAAGGCTTAAACTGAAACCTGAAAATCTAATCAAGAATATTTTCTGAAATCCAGTTGATGAAGCCCACATTTTGGCAGATTCTGCAGCTTCTGCCAACCACCAGGCAGCCCATAATGATGATGCACCATCCAAAGGGTCTGGCAAGAAACAGAAAAATGAGACAGATAAAGGTACAGGGTGAAAGCAGTTTGTGGGGGGGGGGGGGGGGGGGGAAATA
>VUQJ01026804.1:0-20138 GCA_015108635.1 Andinoacara biseriatus
GAGCGGGGATTTTTTTTTTTTTTTTATATATATATATACCCTTCCCAGCAACCCAACCTTAAAATACACAACTCTGTCCCCCCTCCACACTTGCACTTATTTACACCTTTCCAGCGGTAATAGATTTATGGCCAAGAAGCATTGTTACAACAAAGGAATAAACAACTAAATACAAATTTCTGTACTTTTTTGTGTTAGATTTAGATTATGTCTGTCTTCATTCCCACACTGGTCACAGATGATGACTGGCGGTCACTGAGTCTCGGCCTGCCAGAGGTCTCTTTATGTTTAAAAGGAGGTCATCCTTCCCACAGTTGCCAAGTGCTTATTCATTGTTGGGGTTTACTCTCTTATATTGTTGGGTATTTACTCTGTGATACAAAGCACCCTGAGTTGATAAATAAGACTGAATTAAACTCATTTATTGTCCTTTTCTGTTCCTCTGTTTTCTTTTCTGAGAAAATACTGACACTGCTAAAACTGCACTTCTATCTAAAGCATCTGGTGTTAAACACAAACTCAAACATTTTGTTGGCATTTGCAGATATATAAAAACTGACATTTTACAGACACACACAGACACACATACTCCTCAGTCACGCCCCACCCAGGGTGTCTGCACAGTTCCGGGCCGTGGGGCAATTAGGAATAATGGCAGGAAGCTAGTTAGTGTTATCTTCTGCCACGGCGGCCTCCACAGGCACTGAAAGACCCGGGACCGGTCACGTAGAGACACAGACAGTCAGACAGGGAGCCTGGACAGGAGGAGGAGGAGGAGGAGGAGGAGGAAGAGTGAAAAAGCCCTCAGGCAAATGGCCTGAAAGGACATCTATAATATTCATCCGCTGGGCTGTATAATAAGTTACAAAATAACACTTGAGATAACCAGGTGGTTTCCCCAAGACTCTGTTAATACTGTTATTAAGATAACTTTCGAAATCCCCACATATCGACGAACTTACAGCTCAGCACAAATTATTCCTCAAATTTGACAAAAATGACCTAATGTCTCGTCTATGTGCCACTGCTTCGTCTGCAGCCTGGCTCCTGGCTGCAGTTGAGATGTCTCACTATTGTTTCAGCAGCACGCTCCGTTTCCTGTATGCATGACACTGTGCACATGCCTAGGAGAGCACGGGTGTGTTTTGCAGGGAGGCGACAGGGATGACGGTAGGAGTAGCAGTGAAAAGGCGTAAGAGGATGTGGTCAGGGAGGCCCAAAAAAAGACTAAACAAAATAAACAAAGAAATCCCTGAATGAGGCTCAGGCACAACAAACAGTCACGTTCACCAGCTTCAGGTCACATCATCAGACTGGCAGGCACACAGTGCTCAGAGAACTCTGCAGGATTTAGGTCAAAATCTGGCATGATCAAAAGAAACTATATCATACTAAAGTGAGTAAATAAATAAATATAAAGACAGAGAAGAAAAAAAAAGAGGAGTGACAAGAGGAGCCTATATAGAGCTCCTCTTGGCAAAGCGAATGTGCTGCGCACAACAGAGCATGGAGACCATAATTTAGCTTGCTTAAGCTGCCGGACAGGTTAATATGATTCATGAGATATTATGAGTTGTCTGTTGCTCAGAAGAAAGTAACATATGGACTTGAAAACGATAGAAAAATCTTCTAAAACCCATTTGGAAAAATATGCCTCACATGTGTGAATCCATGTTGTCTGTTCGACTGTGAGATCTGAAGGTTTATCAATTTTATATACAGTGGCCTGTTCTTGTGGACGCAAATCTGTTGTGTGAAGCAGCCTTTGTTATCTCTCTGAGGCAATCTGATCTGAGTTTACTATCTGTGAGAGTGTGGGGAAGAAAATGGGTTTACCGAATGTGTTTATTTGTCAGATCTTCTCTTTTCCCCTTTCATCGTCTCAATAAGGCAGCACTTCAACAAAAGAAAAGGTCTCTGTCAATAGCAGAAGCTGAGATAAGACCCCAAAATACCCAGACGGCTTACAGTAATGCTGCATGATGTTACGTGCCAGTTTGCAAACGCTGTCTCTAAAGTACATGAAAGTTACTGCTGCCGCTACGACTAACTTCCCACGTATAAATGTATGGTGTGTGTGTGGATTGTTGCTATCCTGCAGCAATCTAAATGGGATGACTTTCCAACTGAAACCTTCAGTGAAGCCAGTTCCCCGCTGTATGAAGATCAGTTTTATAAAACTTTTTTTTTTTTCTCACGCTGACTAGATCAGAGCTTAACAAGAGGTTGTTTGTCAGAAAGCATCCTCGACGGAAGCTCTAGTAAAATATCGGCTGCTGGCAAAATGCAGTGTTTGGACATGAATCCATTCACTCATGTAATCACAAAAAAATAAATACATTACAAGTCAAATAAACAGGCCTCCATTTTTTTTTTTTTTTTTGAGTTGTTGAGTTTTCAAGCTGGGATGGGATTAAAAACTTCCCGTCAATTCCGAATATCAGCGGCTGTTTATTGGCAGTTATTTATTTATAAGTAAACTTTGTTTTTTCCTTCTAAAATTCAAGATAAGTATAATCTGAATCAGGTCAGAACAAATGTGTGAGTCAAATTTATCTACGCTGCATGTGGTTAAACAATGGAGAGAAAGTTTGCGCGTTCGGGGGCCAAACGGAGTCTGTGTGTGAGCTGCAGAAGCTGCTTGTAGATAGGTAAGGTATGTCCCTCTGAGTGTGTACAAAAATAGCTGATTAGTCTAAAGATGTTTCATTTTAGATGAACTGTCTGCAGAGCAGCCTACCATCTGTCTTCCTTCTATTGTTGGGACTGATTGTATTTTGGACTTCAGTGACGTACAGTAACATTGACAGGCTCGGCTACGGTCGCACTAAATCCAGCAGAGTGGCTTCAAATCACAGACTGATGATGGACTGTGTTAGTGAGAAAGAATGCTGAAAAATAACAATACTGAATACTTCTGACTTATTAGAAAGCATGCCTGATATACTGAGATCTTTAAGAGGAAAAAATATATGTATAGCTTGATGTTTTTTAATCAGGAAACGGCTCTATTTTTAAGCCAATAACGGCAAATTCAAAACGATGTAACCGCAGTGCTCTGCTGTTGCAGACCGTTTTTAATCACAGCAAGGAAACGTCAACAACTCATCTGCAGCTGGATCTGCCAGACTGGGTCTGGATGTTCTCGATATTCAGATGAAAGCTCTGATGAGAGACTTAATGGCGACGTTCAAGATTGTTTAGACTGTGCAGCTGTTTGATGAGCGACATGGCTTTAGCTGAAAAAAAAAACATCTCTTGGAGTACTTTGTTTAGTCAATACCTTTTAAGAAAAACATCTAAATATTTCCTGCGGCTCGTCCTTGGGTCACTCGAGCGCAACTGTAGTGCTGGACTTTTGGCCCAGGCCTTTCATGATATCACATCTGATCAGAGAAAAAAAAGCAATCAGATATTAGAAGGTCATGTGTATCACCTGTATTTGTCCTTTGTGTATCCACTATGAGTTTCCTGTATGGAAAAGAGGTCAGGAAGAGAGGAGCACCAAGCAGGAAACTGTGTGTGGGTGTGTCACTCCCATTACGGGCTGAGGGACCGTGGAGGTGCGGGGTCAAACAAGATGCTGGAGGAGTTCAGAATAGTCACACACAATGCACGTAAAAAAGTGCTACACACACCGAGAGCGCACTGCAGTGTTTGTTTATTAGATATTTATGTGACAACAATGGCTGGCGTAAACAATTTTTCGTGACCTCAGGACATCTTTCTGTGTGTTTGTCTGTGTATAAATCCAAGGTGTATAAATACACCTTGGCTAAATATAGCAAGAAGCTGCATTACTATCACTTTTGGACTTATGACAATACACAGAAGAGAGGAGAAAGGAACAATTTCTTTTGTTTCTATCCCGGTCCAGTATTATTTTAGTAACAATGACTGACTTACACAACTGACTCTTCAATCTGGTGGCAGGCATAAGTTTTTTTTCTTCTCTGTTGCAGTGTGACAGTCTGATCCATCCGACTGAATTATAACTTTCACACCAGATTTTTGGCACTATGAACTCAAAAGAACGCTGATATGTGGAGCCCACAGTTCAAAAATCATGTCAGTCAGAGTTATGGTCCTGATTTTGTCAGCGTTTTTCAAGCGTGCGTCAAGTCAACATTTTGAGTTTCTCAGAAGGAAAGATGGACAGAGAATCACCAATTTGCAATTGTGGAATCACCAATAATGTCGCGCAGCGTACATTTGTGATACGTCTCATCATCTGCAGTACATAATAACCTCAAAAGATTCTGAGAAAAAGGAAAAATCTCTGTGCACAAGGGACAAGGCCACAATCATTTGGAAGCATGTGATCTTTGGGCCCTCAGGCAGCACTGCATTAATAACAGAATCTCTGAATCTGTCATGGAAATCACTGCACAGGCCCATCAACACTTCCAGAAATCACTGTCTGTGAACACATGGACGACACATGACTCAAGAGGAAAGGGAGGCCTCAGCTTTTATAAGCACTGAGTTCAAGAGCCTGCATCTCTGATGGTAGAGTATGAGGATGCATCAGTGTCCATGGAATTGGCAGCTTGCACATCTGGAAAGGCACATCAGTATTGAAAGTCCAGCAGCTGCTCTCCTCAGTTCCCAGATGTTTACAGATTGTTGTTAAATGAAGAGGAGATGCTACACAGTGGGAAACGTGGCCCAACTTTCTTCAGACATGTTACAGCAATGAAATTCAAAATGACCTTGTTTATTCTTAAAATGTTAAATTTTCTCAGAAAATATATCAAACATTTAAGTTTGATATATTTTCTATGTTCTACTGCCAATAAAGTACGAGCTTATGAGATCTGCAAATCATTGCATTCTGATTTTATTTACATTTTACACAGTGTGCCAACTTTTTTTTGGAGTTGAGGTTGAATATTGCAGCTAAAATATTGCAGTTATTTTGTCTGATATCTGAAAAAAAAACTTGAATGAAGTCTTTTAATATACATACAGCACACTTAAAATGAATAAACACAATAAAACTTCACATCCTCAGACAGTACGGGGTGGCTCTGGTCTGTAGTTCATGTCTACTATTACGCACACACAGACATTTACACAAACCCCTCTAGTGCCGTACGTGCACTGGCTAAGCATCCGTTATCACTTGTGTGCAAGCACTAAGTACTTCCTGCATCGTGTTGTTAGAAAACAACAATACTATGACCGCATGAATAGATTTCTTGGCAATGAGAACACAATTCCTCTTCATCATATTTTCTATTAATATTTCTGTCTGTAACTTTGAAAGTGTGTGCAGGAGGAATTTCAATCAAGTTTTTCTAAAGAAGAGGCATGCATGAATCCCAAGAATGTCCATATTTCAAGCTCAGTATGTCAGAGATGTGATCAGAGGCCAGTGTGTGCTGGGATTCAAAAACTGTCCTGATGGATCTGGAAAATAACTGATCTGTTTCTTTGCTCCATTACACACTCTTTCAAACGATCTTAACCTGGCAAATAACATTTTATGTACATTCTTCAAACAGGGACAAAAAACTATGTACAATTGCAATCTGTTTCGGTGTAGTGAAGACACTCGAGGACAAGCACATACACACACACAGGTCTGTTTTGTTCACACAAAGGGGAGCGTGAGGGTGGGCCCTCTACAGTCACGAGAGTCTCTCTGTCTCTCACTCCTTCCTGCCTGTCTCGTCCTCGTGTCTTCGTCAGTCTGCACATGTTTGTGTATACAGCTTTTACGTGCATTATCTGTCCACACATACAAGGTCCTCTGCTGCCTCACAAATGTGACTTAACAGCACTTTGGTTCATTTATTAGTACAAAGTAAATGTTTGGACATCATTTTGGTTGTGATCCGTTTTGTGATATTTATCTGGAAGATACATAAAAATTGACTTTAAAAAAATCTTAATTTACTTACTTCACTTATAAGGTAAAACTTAAGCATAGTCGAGTTAACAGAAACATGAATCGTGGGACATTATGTTGGATCAGCTGACGACTCACGCAGACATTTTTTTTTGCAGACAGACTCACTCGCTTTTAATTTTTTTCTTCGGTGAAGCTGAAGCTGTTTGAGTCAGCCTGAAGACAAGCTGTGAGAAAATTATGACGGTACAATAGAGACTGAATTCAGTGCTAATTCAGTTCTGATTAGTCATAATTCGAACTGTTTTTGTTATTATGGACAGAAACAGTGGCATTTCGGGGCCTAAACACATAGATGTTATTTTACAGGATTTAAATACAAACAGCGAGTTTCTAATTCCTCTTAACTTTTGTTTCAAACGCCAACAAAAAAAGGTTTCAGTTATTGGTGAAGAGTTGTTATAGTGGTGACGATTGCCTTATCAGCATATTTTTATGTGAGAGGTATCCCCTTAGTGTTATTTTCTAATCTGAGAAAACCTACAAGGGAGGCAGGCTGGCCAATCATGTGACTCCCAAAGACAGTTTATGTCCTGGAATCTGTTTTTTATCCCATCATTTTGTTTTTGTTTGGTTAGGTTTAGGGATGGCCGGGTCATTCTAGATCTGGACGACAATTTAGGCTTTAAAAAATGTAAAATGTTGACCTTTTATTTCTTACTTTTTGCCATTTGCTATGTTTGACACCACCTGATGACCAATACTCCACAACCTGACTTTGTTTAACAAATTCTTGACTTTTAAGTTAAAGATGGTCACCTTCATACTGATTACTTGAATATTCATCCAATTTCAGATGATTCTTAAATTCATTTAAACAATGTTCACAATCTACTTTGCCCAACCTTTCAATAGTGACACGTTTGTTTGTTTGTTGCCATTTAGGGGGTTCTCGAGAGCTAAAATGATATTTTTGAGCCTGTTTTCCAGCCAGTATTTTCATACTTTATCTTAGCTCAGGTGTAATTTATGCAACAAATGTTTTACTATTTTGTGCACTGATTATTTTCAAATTCATGGAAAATGTCCTGCAATTCCAGAACGGCCCTGCTGTTCCCTCTGCTGGAGTAGCCTGTTGAAAATTATGCAAGGAGGTACTCAAAGCATCGACATGAAACGCACCGCCAGCATCCACAGATTACACCAGCAAAGGCTTCGTGCCATCAGCGTACTTTTTCCCAAAGTATAATTTAATCCGTTCGTTCATACTTCTTTCCCTGATATTTGAGCAAAGTTCCCACCATCTACAAAATGATACACAACCTGACTTTGTGTTTAGTATATCTCTTCACGTCTACGCTATTCATTGGATTGATCCTGCCACTGAGTATTTGTTTGTGAATTTGCATGTATAAATGAGACATTTGTTGTTATAAATATAATTGTTATAAATAAGCATAATGTTGAGGTTCTGGCACCAACAGCTGGAACAATTGTTCTCTTTTTGTTTATTTATCAGCTACAAGGACAAAACAGAGGATGTGAGCACTGTTACCATGCTGTGTGTGGACATATTTGTGTGTATTTGTGGGAGGTGTGTCTTCATTGAACAATGTTGTCTTTGGTAAATAAATGGCACATAGACGAGTACAGTACAAACACCAGTTTAAACTTGGTGTTCCCAGATGTTAAATCTGTTTGGAGTGTTTTCCACTAATCTGCACAAAATGGAAATTGATAGGGAATTATAATGCCAAGCGTAATCTTGTAACGGATGATTTTTTTAACTACTAATGAAGGCCATTCTGCATATTCTGCTAAGTCCTTGTCAGTCTTATCAAACACAGAGTTAATACAAGCACAATGTGGAGTTTTGACAACAGCAGCTGGTCCCGTTGTTCTAAGTTTGTTTGTTTATCTGCCTCAAGGACAAAAAAGAGGGAGTTTTAAAAATTGTGAGCTGCAGATGGTCTTAGAGACAATGTTAAAGAATGTTTTCTTGTGTGAATAAATAACCCACAGACAACAAATAAAGTTACTGAGTACTGATTACAACAAGCAAAGTTGACTATGCCCAATATTTCCTCACTGTTTAGTGTCTCTTTAGAGTTAACTGTTACACTGAAGTATTTAAAGCTGCTATAATGAAACTTTCCGTTTAAAATAATCTTTAAATAAAAGCTGTGTGATAATTAGCAAAGTAGAAAGCTCATGTCCTCTTTCCAAGTAATGCGCTCACACAGTAAAATATACTTGCACTTATTTAGTACTTTTACTGACTACTCCAAGTGTTAGACTACAAGTTATATTTTTAGCCATACATGTGTACACTGCATAATTCTATAGACTTCAAACTTTAGCATTACCAGCTACCCCAGCAGTCATGTCTTTGGACTATGGGGGGAAGCCGGAGTACCCAGAGAGCATGCAAGCTGCACACAGAAAGGCCCCAGTCAAGGTTCTGACCAATAACCGGCTTGGTGTGAGGCGACAGTGCTAACCTCTTCATCACTTAGCCTCATGGACTCTGTGGCCCCTGAAGATGTTTGTTTTCATAGAGTCCTGGGCCTGTGCTAACCCATGGTTAGCAGCAGCATGAATTAAAACAAGAGAACTTTCAATTTCATAAATGTTCCTAATAACCAAGTAAAAAAAAAAAAAAGAAAGATCAAATAAATGTGATGCTGACAAATGTGTGTGTGTGTGTGTGTGTGTGTGTGTGACCACCCTTGTTAAACGCCCTCATTATGAGCACACTCTGTTCTAATGAGCCATAATAACACCTCCTGATAATCAACCTGATAGGTGTCCCCTTTGGGCTCTCTGACCTTTGATTGGCTGGCTGAACGTTGGTGTGGAGACACTGATAGGCTATCAAAGAGAAAGTGGGAGGGGCAGGCTGGCGGTTGGCCAGTGGAAGTGATAGGACCCAAAGGAACAAGCTTGACTAACATCACAGAGATCAAAACACAGTGGCATAAACTGTATGGGTGCATGTGTGCGCTTTAGTCTGTGAAGGTCATTTATTTAACACTTTTATCTGAGGCATGTTTAAGTTCAGAGTTCATCATTACGATCTTTGTGGTTGTGATCAAAAGTGACATAAAGTGTTTCCTCTGGCCTTGTTTGGTTTTATCATAGCGGGAAAACACAGGTGTAAATAATAAAATTAATGATGAGTTCCGTTCATCCGATTCACTTTCTGCATCCTACTGCACTCCATGGTCAAAAGTACTGGACCACACCGGTCTCTCAGTTTTTGAACTCAGGAGTTTTCAGTCCCATTGCCACAGCTGTACAAAGTCAAGCACCCAGCCATGCAGTCTGCCTCTAGAAGGGGTTGGTCTAAAGAGCTCACTGAATTTCATTGTGTTGCTACCATCACATCAATTCAGTTTGTGAAATTCCCTCCTAGATGTTCCATGATCCTCTGTAAGTCATATTTTTGTAAAGTGGAAGCATTTAGGAACCACAGCATCTCAGCCACTAAGTAGACGCCCATGTAAAGCAACAGAGCAGGGTGTCCAAGCGCTGAGGCACATAGCGTGCAAAAGTTTCCAACTCATGCCATGGGTTTCCATAGCTGAGCAGCTCCTCTAGGTGTAATGTAGGCGGCCCAGTACTTTTGTCCATATGCTGCATGTAAACCATGTACATGGACCAACGCTTAGAACCTTTGAATTCAACACATCGACAGTGATGTCCACAGTCATGTTGTTTCTTGGAGCCCAGACTGATCAGTTTGGTCTAAATTATCAACTACTGTCACAGCAATCTCAAAGACATAAAAATGAATTAGTAAATAAAAAAAATGAACGCAGACACAAAGACAGTTAGAGCAGTTACAGCAAGACTTATCAGATAATTGAGTCAAAAAATGGCCCAAAATACAACTCCCACTCCCAAGTTGTCGCATGCTGATGCCTGGCCAGAACCCTTGGCACACATTTAGCATCATGCTTGCCCACACCCTTAACAATGCACAGTTTTAAGTCTTCATAAAACTGAACAGATGATGTTTATTAACATTCATCAGCTCTCGTGTATTTACTTTTTGACATATCGCAAGCGCATCATCAGTGAATCAGCAGTATCTCAATAAGCCATGATAGATTCCCAGAGTATCTACCACAATACATTAAAAACAACACACCTAAATCAAATTGAGCTATCATTATCGCTGGCTCGCTATCGATCGATTATTGTTTATTCCTGCTTTTATCTACTGAGAGTAAGTAGGACAAGCTTGCTCAATGGGATGTCTCATTGTGAGAGTTACAAGAAGAAAAAAAAAGACATTCTCTGGCAAAAACACAACATTTATGTCACCTTGTTACTGCATACACTTCACGCCTTGAATTTGACGTTGACTTGACAACTTGCACAAAAGCTTTTTTTTTTTTCTAAACTATATGATCAAATGTAGCCAACAATTAAAACTATCAAAGGCAATCACAGACCACGAGCTGCGTTGCAAAGTTAAGAAATTGTTTTCTTTGGAGTAGAATAGGCATCACTGTGGTTTGTTGATTTCAACTTCCTGCAGGATGTAAAATGTCTGTGAATGCGAACAGTGCCATACTGTATGTGCAGTCTGGTGCGCTTTCTTGAGAAGAATGCGACCCTCTTTAAATGAGAGGAACAAACGATGGAATGATAAAAATATCTTTCTCCATCTCTTCTTTCCCTTGAGGGCTGCCTCCCCTCGCTTTCATCCGGGAGCCTGAAGGGAGAGGCAGGGAACAGGGCGGAGAAAGTGAGCGAGAACGAGAGAGAGAGAGAGAGAGACGGAGATACGTGAACTTTAACATATTTGACTCTGTAACTGCAGATGTAAAACAATAACATCTCATTAAGATAAAAAATATTCACAGAAAGAGTAGATGAGGCTTATATTCCTGCCGTATGTGTATGAACATGCAACAAATTAAAAGACAGTGCACACACACACACACACACACCAATTTCTCTATATAAATATATATAGAGGAAATGGATACATAGATGGATAGATGTACTGTAAACACTGTACATAATTGATTCATGCTAATCTTAATGTTTAACTTAAATATGTTGTGTTGTGTTAGTGTATATTGTTTATTGTAAAGAAAAATGCCATTGTTTGTGGAGTCTGGATCATTTAAATCTGTGCCAATTAAACACAGCAAGTTGAAAAAAAAAGAAGCAAAAATAAAGAGAAATATTATTGTATTGTACTGAAAAGGATGCTACAACAATACTGGCTATTTTTATTTTTACTTATTAAATTGTACTATGTTTACGTCGCACACCATTTCTTAATTGTGTCATTCGTTGGCAAAACTGTGCTGATAAAGCAGACCGAATTGAATTGAACTGGGCGAGAAACTGGAAGCAAAGGAGATGAGGAAAAGCAACGGGGTGAAAAAAATGAACAAAAGAGATAAAGATAATAGAACATCGGGGACCATTTTGAGCAAACAAAAAGAGAGCGATTTAGGAAAAGATGACAGGAGGAATGACGTCATTCAGTCACCACATCCCACTTTTCTCCCTGAATGGCCCAAAGTAACCTGAAGTTTTAGGAGGGATGAGAGACTAGAAGTCTTCCCCCTCCCCATCCCCCCTTCTCATTTCCTCTCATCTCCTTTGCTCTTGGGCCTCTATATAACCACTGACATAGCCCTTGTTTCTCTCAGAGTGGTGCTCAGTGGTTAGGAAACAGATGTTTGAGTGTCAGTTTAAAACTCAAATTTATTTCTTGAACAGCAGATTTTTGTTGATTTTTTTTTGTGTGTGTTTTTTATTCAGTTTGACTATTATTTCTAGTTGTGCTGACAGCACAGTTCTAATTTGAAGTGTTACGGGGCTGGTAACTTGCAGCCAGGTGAACATGATGAACCAATCAGCTTGCATCCTGACATTGGCCATGCTGCTCCTGCAGTTGATGTACAGCACAGGTAAGTTCTCCTGATGTAAATGTGTAAATGAAAGTACTAAACTGAGACTGTGGTCTGTGCAAGCTAAGTGTAAGCAGGACAGCATTTACATGAAACATGTCCACAGCGTGCTGGAGTCTTTAAACTGGATTTACTGGGGAGAAATGTGCCATTGATGTCTGCTCGATTGTTATCAGTGAGCCAAAATACACATGTGTGTATCAGAATCTGTATTGTGGCACCATTGTGTTTGTTTTGGGTGAAATGTTGCTCTCTGTTCTTCTTCCAAAGAAAGGAAACATCCAAAACTAAGACTAAGTCTCCTCTCCTGTTTTCTCCTCTAGATGCTAAAATGAGCATCATTTCCAGTAAGCAAGATATTGAAGTGGGAGAAGAGATCTTACTGTTATGCAAAGGTGAGCAATTTAAATTTTTCACATGAATAAAAATATGAACATAGATAGCCACTGTTATCAGCTTTATACTCTGGTTAATGTTTTAAAATAAGCCTGCAAATTATATTTTACTCTCCATCTCTCCTTCTTCTTCTTCTTGCCCTTCTCGTCTCTTCTCTCAGCTGGAGGAGAGGGAGAAATAACATGGCAAAAGGATGGGGAGGACATCGATGATGAAGAGATTGTGTTTAAGCTGGATGAGACCTCCTCTAAACTGGTCATTAAGAAGGCTAAGCTAGAGGACGCTGGCAGGTATAGCTGTCACTGCGACTTTGACAGCGGACATAACGATAATACTCAGACACAGCTGTTTGTTTATGGTAAGTAACAGCTGGCTGCACACACATACTGAATGCTTCTTTTTGCTGAACCTACAACATTTTGGCCACTTAAACTCGCTAATGTGCACACGAGGACTCGGTGCTTCATTGTTAACCTTTTCGTCTTGTGCCAGATGGGCCGTCATTTGGAAGCACTAAAGCCTACCATGAGTTTCTGGAGGGTACAGATGGGATGGTGCCCTGCCTGGTGACTGGAAAGCCAGCTGTGGATGTTCAGTGGTTCAGAGACAACCAACCAATCCCTTCTACTGGTAAGGGCAAAACATAGACCCTGAGGCTGC
Source organism: Andinoacara biseriatus (assembly GCA_015108635.1). NCBI lineage: Eukaryota > Metazoa > Chordata > Actinopteri > Cichliformes > Cichlidae > Andinoacara > Andinoacara biseriatus. The sequence continues at coordinate 12,850 of VUQJ01026804.1, forward strand.
ACCTCAGTATGAAGGCTCGCTTTATGATTTAAAAAAGAACATTTTGTGAGTTTGCTGAGTTTTGATTGTTACTTTACAATAAGTGGGAGGAATGCTAAAAAACCCATCCTGGTGAGAAAGCTGAAAAGCCTTCTGGTGTGATTGGTTTATTTAAGCAGCCATACTGTTTTCAGTGTACTTCCATGTATTGATTACCAGATTTTCTGTGTTTCCTCTCTCACTTCAGCAGGAATGCATAGGCGTAAGCTGTCTGATAACACACTCCATATTGAAAATGTGAAGAGAGTGGATGCTGGGAAATATGTGTGTAGAGCTCAGATCAGAGGAAGGCCAGCGACCTCCAAGGAGCTCTCTGTCTCTGTTGTCATCAATGGTGAGTGACAAGACCTGAAATTGAAATATCACTGCTTCCTTATTAATTTGGCTAAAGAAGCAGAAAATTTACTAAAATATAAACTTTGTCTGCAGCTCCTCCGACTGTGAGACTGAGAGAAGAGGTGAAGAAAGTGTTGGCTGGACCTGACACCAACGTCTCTTTGCTGTGTTTGGTGGACGGTCTGCCGAAACCCAACATCAACTGGACCATGTAAGACCAGATTTTATGCACTAATGATCAAGATCAAACATAACATGAGCGCAAAAGCTGATCTGAACATATTCCATTCCTCTCTTTCTGACAGCAAACCTGTAAAGATAAACTTATCAAATTTTTCACAGAGCTTTCACAGTTTTATTCAGTTAACATGAACACACGAATATCATAAAATGTAAAAAAGATTGTTGTCGTTATCTTTATTGGGTTTAATCGCAAGCTTGCCTGTGGAAAAATTTACAATCAGCAAAGAAATTGGGTCACGTTGTGTTGATGTTTAGACTAGTCCCCCTGACTCTGTGTCACTAATGTGGCGTAACATCTACACTGTGCATCAGTGGGTGGTGTGTATGTGTGTGTGTGTGTGTGTAAAACAAATTTCCTCATCAGCCTAATTTTGATTTTGCCTCTCTCGCCTGTTTTTTCTCCTTTCCCAATATGTGAATAGAATCTCACTATCTCATATCAAGTAGCGTGCTGACACAAAAATAAAAAGCATTTTTCTGTTCATTTCCTTTTTTCCCAGGCCTGTGGAGTTTAACCCTTCTCATCATCACTTCAACTCAGACCGCAGCCAGCTGACTATAAAGTCTGTTGCCAGGGAGGATCTGGGGGAGTACGTCTGCACGGCCACCAACAAGATTGCTGAGAGCAGTGCTACCATCATGCTTCATGTCTTTGGTTGGTTTGATTCTGTGTCATCTTGAAAACGGATATTTCTGATTGAAATATAGCATAGCTCTTTTTAAACTCTTGGAGAGGCAGTTTGTGTAACGGTCACTGGTATGTTTCATTTCAGAGGCCCCAGAGGTGTTTGTCTCAGCTGAGCAGCTGCGTGTGTCAGTGGGTGAGGCTGCATCTGTGTCCTGTAATGTGACCGGTCATCCTCAACCTGAATTACACTGGCTCAACAAGCAAAATGGACGTACACTGGTATGAATGTGTAAACATATATACTTAACCTCACAACAGGGCAAACTCAGTTTCATGCAGGAAAATGTACAGCTGAATTCAAGGAAACGTGGAAGCACAAAGTACTAAATTGACATATTTGGTAGAAATTATAATTGTATTCTACTAAATTAGTGCTTCTGCATAACCATTGAGCCACAGTTGTAGTTATAGACCTTTATATGACTTGATGGCAAACTATGGGCAGTTTTTTACTTTTATATTTAACTTTTGTGTCTTTCTCTCTGTCAGGATTCAACTTCAGGCCGCGTCCGAGTGGTGGATAATGTGTTGACGATTGATGAGGTGGTGCCCTCTGATGGTGGATTGTATTCCTGCATGGCCGTCAGTGCTTCTGGAAATGCATCGAGAGACGTTGCAATATACAGTAAGAGTTTGTCTGCTGTAACTTTATTCTTTATTTATAAACACTCTGATGCATGTTACTGACTTATTTTTGTTCTTGTTGTTGTTGTTGTTTTTTTGTCCCATCAGCTGAGCCCGGTCCACCTCTCTACCTGACAGCCTCTTCTGGTCCAGCCTCAGTCCGCTTCTCACTGAAAACCACGCCTGTCAGTGGAGGAACTCCAATTACAAGTTTTGTCCTGCAGTGGAAGCAAAAGCCTGCAGAACAGTGGAAGGAGGTCACAGTCCCATCTACAGGTAAACACCTTCTCTTTGCACTTGTGAATATGCATCAATCAGCATCATTTACACTTTAAGTTAACTGTTCAGGAATTAGTAAATAAGTAGTAATGGTTGAATACATACAGTATCTGATGCTGTGCTTGTTTTTGTGTGTGTGTTTGTAGATCCTCTTGTTATCACCACCCTGAAGCCGTACACTTCATACACAGTACGTTTGGCTGCACTGAATGCAGTGGGACGTGGACAGTTCTCGGACATAAATACCGTCCTCACACAGGGAATACGTGAGTTCTTCACACACCAACAACATATTAATTAAAACACACTATATGCCAAATACATGCCACATATGTGCTGCATGAAGTCTGTGTGTTTGGTTTCAATAATGTGTGAATGATTCATTGATCCACGCTGTGCAGGATGCATGTTAGTGTTTTTGTGGTACATCCTCCTCATCTGTCATCATTACCTTTTCTTTTCCATGTCTCATACGATCATCATAACATTTCCACGCCATCATCTTCTGCCTCCTGATATTCACTCACGCTGCTGTTCACATCATGTAATCAACTGTTATCCATCCTCAGAAGGTACAGTAACTGATGTAACTGAAATAAATAGAGTCACATGCAATGGTTGGATTTTAAATAGTGTTACAAACTTTTTTCCTGCCTCCTTCTCACAGGTGAACCTGACAGTCCAGTTTTGTCCTCTGATGAGATGAAAATAGTGGGCAACACCTTCTCTGTCCCTCTTAAACAGATGGATGATGGTGGCACCCCTGTATTGCAGTTTAATATTCAATACAGACAGGTAAGCAACAGCATGAGTTTGCCTTTGTATATGCCTCCATCAACCCATTTCTCTTGATTAAGTCCTTTGGTTCCTCTGCTGTCTTTAACCAGGATAAAGAAGAGGCTGAGTGGAAGGAAATGCAACTGCCACCTGACACCAACTCCATTTCCCTCAAAGACTTGGCTTTTGGCTCAAACTATGAACTGGAAGTCTCAGCAGTTAATGCCAATGGTTCCTCTATACCTTCCACATTCAACTTCACCATCGCAGAACAGCCTGGTATGTGGTCTCCCAACCTCTGCAGCACGCGCTGAGCCAAACGTTTGGCTCAGGCAATCATTTGTTACAGCAGTTACAGCAGATCTGCCGAGACTTCATCCATTCTTCCTCTCTCCCACCAGCTAAAAGCAGCATGACCAAAGGCAGCGTGGTCGGCATCGTCATGGTCATCTTCCTGGTGGTATTCCTAGCCGTAGACGCCACCTGCTGCTACAGAAACCGCTGCGGCCTGCTCATGTCCATTGCTGTGAAACTCTTTGGACAGAAAGTTCCAGGAATCAAAATGCTTGAAGAAGGAGGTGAAGCCGCAAAGGGGTGCGTGTTTAGAATAACCTGGAAGGGAGCAAGTTTATTACACATATATCATACATTTCCTTGATCATAACTCAAATATTTGTGTCTTCTGGCTCCAGAGAGGTGAAGTTGAAGGGCATATCCACCCTGAAACAGGTGGGGGTTCCAGCACTGAGCAAGGAGGGGAAATGCGACAAGGCCCCGCTCACCAAACATGAGTAAGTTCGTTCTGTCCCATGCACTGTAAATCTACATGGATATGTCGTGAATATGAGTGGAACCAAAACCGATTAATTATTTCTGCCTCACAGGACAACACAACCAGACGACCTGTCCGCTATTGATGCATGAGACAAGAAAATAAAGAAGGGAAGATGTAATCTGCTCTACAGACGACAACAAAAAGAAGTAATCATAACTGCCATGGGAAAGGGTAAACATCTTCACACTCCATAGAAGACTGGCTGCTTTGGGCCTGATCCAAACCTCTGAACTGTTGCAGTCATTGGACAGCGATTCTGAGTACAGCACTGTCCTCTCCTCAAGCTTCTGGCTGACCTGATGGTCCATAGGCTGACTACAGGGAGGTGATTTTGTAGGATTTTTTTCTTTCTTTTTTATTGTGTCTGATCTAATTTAGATTAGTTCATGATAAATATTCTTAAACAGGGTAATCCTCATGTCTGTGGTTTACAGGGTAAAATAATTGTTGTTACTGTGTAATTTTCCACTTGATTTATGTAAAAAGAAAAAAAAATTCTGAAAGGCACAGCAGAGGTTTGCCTTCCACATTTGAATGTTACGCAGGCCCGAGGGCTTATTTCAGATTTCTTTTATGTTACTAACTTTTTATTATTACCACACTGTGGCAGCTCTACTAACTTATGTCTTTGACTACATATCTTATTTATATAACACTGACTAATGCAGCTTTACCATGTGGACCATTTAAAAGGCAGTATCTACTAAACCTAGACATACCTGGCCTTAATTTAAAGTATGCTAATATGTGTTGATATTTATTGTTTTTCAGCCAGTCTATAATCAAACGAGAGCTCTTGTGAAAATTAAAAGCATAATTGGGCTTTTTAGCCAGTTTTGTTCTGAAGCACTTTTTGTCAAAGGTTTTGAATGCTCTGCAGCTACAACACTGACCACATAGGGGACCGTTAAATGAAAGTAACATTTAAAATGAGATCTCTCTTTAAAGTACCTGTAATAATAGCCGACATGTATAAATTGGTCACTCGCAGCAAAATGGACTGATGTCAGTAATTTTTGTATCTATGACCAAATGAATATTTACAGAAAACAATCAAATGACATCTTTTTAAGTAACTTCTGCTTGACAGATTTGCATGTTTGTTTTTGAAATGTTGTGATTCTGTATTTTCCACTGTACATGTTTGTATATACATGTTACTTCTTTCTATTTTGTGTTTTATAAAAACTTTGACTTGCAAAGCAGTTGTATGTCTCCTTTGCTCACCAAATGAATGTTCATCTTTTGTTAGCATATTTATCACATACAGTAAAATTATGAACAAAGAGAAAAAAAAAAGTTTTTTCCTTTATTGATGGAGCCTTTTAGAGTTTCCTATAACTACTGGGTACTGTACTCAGAAGGTTCAAGAAAGAATACATTATGGTCCATTAAAAAAAAACAAAACATAATTTTTGCAGTTTTGAATGAAAGATCAGCCAAGTATCGAGTCCAATTGCGCTGAATTGACTTCTGATCTAATGGCTTTGGTACCGTGATAGGATGCCACCCAGTCATGAAATTTTCTTGCTACTAAATATTCCACAGTCAACTGTTAGTGGTATTATAACAAAGTGGAAGTGATTGACAATCACAGCAACTCAGCCTTGAAGTGATAGGCCACGTAAAATGACAGAGCGCTTTCAGCAGAGACTGAGGCTCATACTGTGCAGATGTCATCAACTTTCTGAAGAGTGAATCACTACAGACCTCCATTCATGAGCGTAATCTGGCCTGGGCCAAAGCTAGAGAAACTGGCTCCATCATTGATTGATCTGTTTTCAGACAATTAAGAAACAGATGCTCTTCTTTAATCAAGACAGCCAAATCAGTATTATCAATATCAATATTATTTTTCAGTGACCACTGAGAACTTAAATGATCCTCGGAAACTCTGGAAAATCATAAATTCTCTTTCAGTCAGCAAGAACTCCCAGATTCTACCTTCCTATATTCTAATGGATTGTGTTCCTGTCTATGACAGGATGGAAATGCTGAATTGTTTCAACAAGCATTTTATTTCTTCTGGCTTCTTATTTGTCTCAGAGCTAATTCTGTGACCCCCTGTTCTTATCACCCAGTTTACACTGGTGAGAAATTTAACTTTGCTCCTTTTACTGTTAGTAAAGTCCATAAGACCCTTATAGCTTTGGATCAGAGGAAATCCAGTGGACCTGATTTGTTAGAGCCTTTCTTTCTTAAGATGGCAGCTGACTTCATAGCAGAACCTCCTACCGTCCTTTTTAATCAGTGGAAAAGAACTCCCTCAGTGTGGAAATCAGCCGCAATGAAGGTAGTTAATGACATTTCTGTGGTACTTGATAGGAACAATACTGTGCATCACTCTTTATTGATTTATCGAAAGCTTTTAACACCGTGGATCATAAAATACTAAAACTTAGACTCTTCCATTCGGGTTTCTCAGAGGATGCAGTCACCTGGTTCACAAATTACCAAACATGATTACCTATGCTCTGATTTTGTTACTGTCCATACAGGGTGCCCCAGGGATCTGTACTAGGTCCCCTTTTATTCATTATTTATGCCACTGACTCTTATTCAGACTCTTGAATCCCTACAGCAAGCATTTGTCACTGTCCAACATTCATTAATCATTCAAAAGTTATTCTCGATGCAGATAAGACTAAGTTAATGGTATTTTCAAACTCCAGGGAGAAGCAAGAACAAAATCCCTCACTGACTTAGGAAAAAAGGCCTTTGTTTACTCTGTGCCCTCCTCATTGAATAGATTACAGAAAGATTGGAAACTGAAAGAATTAATTTCATTGAATGCCTTTGTGGCTGATTGTAAGTACATAATTTGTACTTGTTTTACTTAATTTATGTTGTAAATTTTTTATTATTTTATGTCTTTGAACATGTATTTTAACTATGTAATGTGTATTACTTATATTCTGTTGCTGCCTATATTGGGTAGGACTCCCTTGAAAAAGAGATTTTTAATCTCAGTTGGAACTTCCTGTTAAGTAAAATTTAAATAAAAATAAATAAATAAAATTAGCTCAAGAACAGTGCATAAAGAGCTTCATGGAATGGGTTTCCATGGCTGAGCAGCTCCAAGCCTTACATCACCAAGCACAATGCAAAGCATCAGATACAGTGGTTTAAAGCCACTGGACTCTAGAGCAGTGGAGACGTGTTCTCTGGAGTGACAAATCACGCTTCTCTTTTTGGCAAAATCCAATGGAGGGGTCTGGGTTTGGTGGTTGCCAGGAGAACGGTACTTGTCTGACTGCACTGTGCTGAGTGTAATGTTTGGTGGAGGGGGGGGGGATTATAGTGTGGAGTTGTTTTTCAGGAGTTTGGCTCAGCCCCTTAGTTCCAATGAAAGAAACTCTTAATGCGTCAGCATACCAAGAAATTTTGGATAATTTTATGCTCCCAACTCTGGGGGAACAGTTTGGGGATGGCCCCTTCCTGTTTCAAAAAGACTGCACATTCAATTTC
>VUQJ01026805.1:18102-29044 GCA_015108635.1 Andinoacara biseriatus
GTTCGTTGATAGTGATCACTGTGAGCAAATTGATTAATCAGTGAGCAGATAACTGTCTCTGTCTTATCAGGTTGATTAGCTGTTTGCATGTAAAATGATCTGAGAAAACAGAGCTGCTGTTGCTGTTGCTCACCTTGGAGACTTGGAAACAGCCATCTGCCACACTGGTAACACTTTATAAGAACATAAAGCGCAGTAATTAACAAGGAACAAGTATAGAACTAATCATTTCTCACTGCTACTAAAAATATGATTAACAGGTTTTCTTGGTTTGAAGAGGGTTACTTGTTCTCTAAATGAGACAGGAGGTAATAAACAGTCTGTAGATGTCACTGAATTTTCATATTTCACAACCATTCAATTAATTGTTCTTGATTAACTCTGAGGGGTTCATCATGAGTAATCAGGCACATGATGAACCAGTTAGAAAAATGTTGAACAAGTTGACCTGCCTGGTTATGGCTGGTTCAGGCCAGTTTTTCACACGTCACTGTGATGAGTCAGTTCATCTCAACGATAACTAGCTCCACATGGTAACTTGCTCAAGCAAACCCTCATTACCCCCAACGAGTTTTTTTTTCTTGCAGTCTAGTAAAATGAGTGTTTGGGGCTACTTAAAGAAAAAAGCTTTCTAGTATCGAGGAAATGATAATGAGTGATATTGGTGACATGGAATGCTCAATTTGCCACCAATTGAATACAGTACATAATCTTGAACAGAACTTTCCACAAGCACTGGCTGCCAGCCAGGCCACTGATTAGTATTTTAAGTTCTCCCAGCTAAAATTATTTCTTGATTGTAATAAAGTAGTTTAAATGAACAAATTACAATATGCCTATCGCAGCATTTCCGTGAGTAATTACTGTCGGCATACTGACTAATCAAGTCGGCCCAAATAAGTAGGATAAACTAATCAGAAAGTTTATGACTATGTTGAGTCATTTGCATATAAAAGGGTGGCTTGCTGAAGACTTTCTGGCTCCTTGAGAGAGAGTCAGATAACGGTTGTGCCAGTTGGAATTCATTAAATGTATAAATAGCCATATTTCAGTCTCACCTTCATAGGGATAAAAGTGACAGAACAACACAGCCCTGAAATGGCTGCACGCAAGACGCAGACAGAGCAGTAGATGTTCTTCTCAGCCAGGTAATCAGGACAGACGGGCTGTAGACAGATGTGCTGCAAGTTAGCAGCTTACTCTTAGAGTTAGAGAGAAGAACTCCAAAGTTTAAAGTAACTAATTGTTACTTCTCAATATGAATATATTACTTATTCTTCAACTATTTTCCTGACTAAACTAAATTGAAGAAGACTCACCGCCTAAAGAAAAGAGACAGTAGACAGTATCGGCTTCACACAAGCTAAAGAGGCTCTTGGAAAACAAACATCCCTTTGGAGAGAAGCTTGATCTACTTAAAGACCAAGCTGGATCTGAGCGTTTGTAGGACTGTGTGAAAGTGTCTGATAAGGTCCTGGAGGCAGCATATATGTACAAATACATGCCGTACATGTTCCAGATGCCTATCAAAGTGCCTTTGTCTGACAGGCTAAAGAAATACTGAGGACATGTCAGATGATGTGCTGTATTATAGTGTACTGTTGGCTAGCCTGCTTTAAAGGATAACATGTGTGGGTGGTGGATGTGGAGGCATTCTCTGATAAGGTAATCCTGAATGGTGAGTGTACATTGATCTGAGAAAAGTGATGGTTTCTTCTGTTTGTTTGTCACAGTCTGCACATTCTCTCAGGGCAGCATTATTATCCTTGTTATAGCCTCTGTCGGTCACGTGACATCAGAGCTGTTTCCCATAAGAGCTGAGGAGTTTTTGGCTTCCACTAAACAACAAGGGCGCATGTGCCTAATTATTCTTCTCTTTTAACCAGTCAACAACAATGAGATATCATTAACCAAAAATAAACCCCAAAACAAAACAAGGTCTGTTGTAACCAGATTCAAGTGGACCCCTTCCTTAAAGCCACCTGTGGCATTTATGAAGTCTAGTAGCTGTGAGTCCTGATTTGTTTTGTCTAAAAATAGCTTGGTTTAGATATGGGTTTAGATTCAAGTGATACACGGGCATGTTGATAATGCATGACATGCTGAGTGTGTCCTTTCAGCTAAATTATTATTATTAGTACACCCAAAGTAGATGAAACAACTTTGATCTTGGATAAGCAAAGTGGAATTCTGGATAGTCTGAAATCCAAAAATAGGAAAAGAGGAGGGGCTGATGGGTAAATTTGTGGAGTAAAAAAATGCCGGATGCAGGAAGTGGCTTATGTGTAGTTCTTCTGCTTCATCTGAGTGTCTGCAGAGAGAGAGATCGAGGGGGGAAAAAAATCACTCAGTCAGTCTACGTGTGCTGGCTCACGATTTGTTCTTTTCCTTGTTCTCACTTCACGCCCCTCCTCCCTCTCTCTCTGTTCTTTTCTATCTCTGTCTCCCAGAGCACACCCCACCCTTCTGCTCTTTGCTGCTCTTAAACAAACAAGTCCAGAGCTGGGCGGGTGGGGAATACATGCATGTCAGGCAAGAGGAAAAGCAAGAAAAACTACGGTAGAGAAAGAGAGCGAGAGAGAGAGAGGGAAAATAGGAACAGGAGGAGCAAGGGAATCCTGTGGATGAAGAAGAAGGCGGAGCGAAGCCACTCCTGCTCTCTAGTATTCAGCTAAAGACAGATGGGCGGATGTTTTGATCAGCCAGGGCAGCGAATCACAGTCGGGGAGCAGCCCCCTACATTAAGGCAGGGCTAGTCTGAGGGAGTGTGTGGCTCAACTTAAAGAGTGTGTTCACAGGCTGCCTGTTGTTGTTGAGCGCTCGTTTCTTTTCTCTCATGGTTGTGCAGACGTTGAAGATGAAGATCCAGGAGTCGCCCGTCACTTGTGACACGGGTAGGGTCGGCGGAGAGGTGCGAGGCCCGGACTCAGACTGCGAGAAAACAAACTGCGAGGACGTGCCCCGGTTGGATCTGACAGCACTCACTGAGGACAACAACTGGGGAGGTGAGCCTGGAGACCATCTGGCTGTTGCTTAGATATTTGCTTTCTTTTAGTCCATTTATTATTTTTCTGGACAAAAACGTAGACATGTCCAGACAACAGGCTCAGGGTTCTCCACCCAGGTTGTGTGTCTGGGTAGCAGCTGCACACCTTCTGCTGCCTCATCTGCTCCTCCTCCTCCTCCTCCTCCTCCTCCTTCTCCTGAAGCAGCTCCTTCTGCCTTTCCTGCAGCATTTAATTGTTAAATATCCTCTTAAGTTCTCTAGCCACCTATTTCTGGAGGAGAGACACCAGAGGTGTGCTTGTTTGCTTGGTTGGAAGGACAAGTCAGCACTGCAGTCCTGTCTTCATCATGAGGAAAATGTGAATATGTAGCAAAACCTCCTTCTGTGGTTTTATTTAAAGAGTAGACAGTGAGGTTTTAGCAGAATCTATCACTTATGTGGCAAAACTGTTTGCAGGCTTAGCAACAGATAACTAGTGTTGTAATTTTCACTCAGAAATCAATCATTAAAGGGCAGCATGGATGGCGATAACAGTGTATCAGTCAGCTGGCCATACAAACTTGGTGTTTGCAATCAGAGTGTTTATTGATCACGGCTGAAATGTTAAGGCTTGTGCTCCATTTAGACAGTCATGCCTGTGCATGTGTCTGATGTGTCAGCTGTGCACAGGGTCTTAATTTATTGATCCTGGCTTATCAAGTGGCATTACTGTTTGCAGAAAGAGCTAAAGCATTGCATCATTCGCTGGTTTCTTTCACCTTCTTTAGGCCGTCAGACCGCTTTTGAGCTTGTTTTTAATGTGTCAGTTTTTGCCGTGCTTGCGCATGTGCACTTCCATTCTGATTGTGTTGTTAGGATATTGCAACAATGTCAGGCTGAGTGGAGGTTTCTGTATTGAACATTTTGCTGAACTGTACTCTGGCATGATGACCAGCATGTTCATTCATACACTTAGATAAACAGTTGAAGGACATGTTGCTGCATGTTGTGTTGACATTTTTTTCACTGCAATGATTTGCCTTCACTCCCGTGTCACTACTGCCACTTCCTGTTTAATGCAAGAATCAGAACAAAAGTGTTCTATGCAATAAGCCAGCCACTTTCAGCAGCCTCGTGTTTGGGGCATTAGTGGGCGATTGCGTGTTTGTTGGAGCTCTCTAGTGGCCAGACCTCATAGAAGGAAAACACCAGGGAGCTATGAGATGTTGTTGTCTCACACTGACGTGTTGTGTCTGAACTGTTAAGCTGTTACTTTAGCTTGTTTGAAGCCATGATTTGAACAATTTTGATGCGTAGCCTAGTAGATGGCGTGTGGTACATACTTGTAGTTAAAATGTAATTTATGTTTTAGTTAGGCACAATGCAGTGAATTGTAGCTCTTTTTTCAGTCTAAATAACTATGTTACTCTGACATAAAGACATTTTGTATCAGATCTTTTGCATGTTGTCATTTTTTTCATGTCTTTCTGCCGCTTGGTAAACCCCACCCCCGCCCCCTTCTGTACATTGTGTCCTGAATGCAAAATAAGCTCGTGGTAACAGGCACGCAGCAGGGTGCCTGCATGATTGGCTGTGACAGGCTACTCCACACGAGAACAAGCAGAGCTGGTCATGATGTTCAACTGTTGTGCAAAATTGAACTTTATTTCCGTGTAGCTGGCACGATTGTTCTCCAGCAAAGAGAGCCAAAGAGGGATTGTTGCATACTGTAAAGAAGGGGTAAAGAAGGCATAATGCAGGCCAAATGGCCATGTGGGTGAATGAGGGCTTTAGGCAGTGGTTTGAGACCTTTGACCCAGTACAGTTCCAGTCACTGCCTGTTCTGGTGACCTGATATTAGCTGCTGCTGCTGTGTCCCTGCCTGTCTGCCAGCGACGGTGGAAAAACAGTAGCAGACTTTTCAACAGCAGGAGACACACTTATGAAGCTCACGTGGCTCATCTGTTAATTAAAGTTGACGTGGCTGTGAGCTAGTTGAATTTCCAATAACTGATTCAGCAGGAAGGATGATCGCTGGTTCTTTGGTTTACATTTCTTTCTTTGTTTTCCTTCCTTCATCTTGTCTTTTCCTTCTTCTCCCCCCATTTCCCTCTTTTGTTCCTCTAGATTCTCCATTTTCTCACACCCCTTTCCTTGATTTTAAAAGCATTTTCCATCTGAGTTGTTGTGATGGTAAGTCTCCCAGTAACATCACTGTCAGCGCTGAGTGGCTTTTCTGCAAGTAGCATGTCAGAGTGAAAGAAATGAAAGGCTGTCTATTTGACTTTTACCACTGCATGGCAACATGCTTGAATGATTGGGAACATTGTGGCAAAGGGTCACACACATAGACGTGCACACGACCTTTAGTGAAATGGCACACTGGTGTATTTTTTGTTTCATTAGACTAGTTAATCCTGAGCCATCAGCAAGCAGTTGATTTAAAGGATTAATTTCAAATGCCATGAAGCCTTACTGGCCGGCTACACTGCACTAAGCTTGATAATAGGCCACAAAGGAAGACATTCAGTCTGACTGAGAGCTCATTTGCTGTGAGCGAGCGAGAGTTCTGCTGCTTGATAAACTGCACGTACCTGGAAGTGAAGGAGGACCCCCCGGGACTCTGAAGCTGGAATTTGAGCTAAATCGCTTCTCATACACCTTAACTCACCCCAGCTAAGAAAAATATGCATGTGTGGTGTTAGACTGGGCGTGCATATTTTCATGGTTACATACTGACACCTTGAATGTTTACACTGACAGTTGGTTTCCTTCAGGGCTTGTTTTTACTCCCTTCAGCTATTTTCTCAGTGTAATGTCTCCTCTGTGCATTTCTCATCTCCTGACACCTGAGTTTTTGGGTCTGTCCTTTTCCATGAAATCTACATCAGAATTCTTGCTGCGTTTTGTGTTTTGAGACATTTTGTAGCGTGTTTTAACTCTCTCAAACAATAAGATCATCCTCTGTCTGCTCTGTCGTTCTCTCTAATGCACACGTGCTCGAACAGATGCACCGTTTATCTCTCACCGTGCAGAGTGGAAACTAAAACACAAACTCATCACTGTACCTCTCATCAGGAGTCACACCCTGACATTATCCCACAGAGTGCTAGTCTTTATTAATAGCCCGGCAATTGTCAGGGGTATCTGCACGGCTATTTTGACCAGACATAATTATTGCCAGAGTGGAGACGTAACCAGGGGGTGAACGCAGAGAGAGGCAGGGTGGGTGTGTCTTACCCACAGTTACAGAGCAACATCTGTGACTGTTGAGCCCCAGAGGATTTTTTTTCCCCCACAGAAGCACATCCAGAACCTTCCACAGAGCCAGAGAGGAGCCGAGATTATGTTAGCAGAGAGAAAAGTAGCTTTCCGGCATCTTAAAGATGAGAACTGGGACTGATCTTTAGAAAACAAGCATGCTGTTTGACTTTCCCAGGACATTTCACATTTTGACCCTGTTTATTTGCTCTTCGACTTCACAAAAAAATATAACCCAACAGGAAAATATGTGAAATTCAGAAGCATGCTGGCAAAACACCCCCATAGCATAGCCACCAAAGAGCATGCTGAATTAGCTCTGCAATCAACAAGCCTGCAAGAAAATGAAGTGTTCTGATAACAGCCCTGAGGGACTTTAAATTCCCCATGAACTTGCATTTCCTGTTTTAGTTAATTTTTGTTAATTATCTTGCACTAGCTCTCATAAAAAGTCTTTTTGTGAGAGTATTTTCCTGGAAAATTAGGGGAAAAAAATTGCTTCTTCATTATTTGGCTAATTTTGCATCCATATAAATGCTTCCTTGAATTTCAAATTGGAGAGAAGTTTCCAACTAAATTGTCAAATACTGGTACCTGCTCTGCTCTAAGAATCAGAGCAGGCTGGGCTTTTTCTATGCAACTGGCCTTCCAACGTCATGTTGTTGCAACTTCAAGGACTATGCATGCATAAAATGTGCAGATTAATTATTAATAGAAAAAAATCTTGTGGTTTTATTTAAATATCCAAACCTTAGACTGGCATGTGTGTTATTTTGTTAGGCTCTAGCTACAAAGCTTTTTCAACTGATTGGCTGTTAGTGCTGTAGGTGGAGCTTCCAAGCAAGATCCCAGACTAACCTGACATTACTTTCTGTCATGGCTTGTGTGTGCAGAACAATGAAAGTGCAACTAAAATCTTCACGTTTTTGTGTCACTCAGAACCAGTCCCGGCGTACTCACTGCAGAGGGAGAGCATGGACCGCGAGGAAGCCAGGCTGTCCCCTCACGGTGGGGGACGTGTGATCCGCCAGCTCCTGGAGGAGGCCAGCGACCCGATGGTTTCCCCTCGCTTTTACGCCTATGGACAGTCCCAGCAATACCTGGATGACACAGAAGTCCCTCCATCACCGCCTAACGCTCACTCATTCATCAGGTAAGCTGACATGGTTTTGCAGAGCTGTGTGTGGTAGGAAGGAGCTGCAAGTCGCAATAACATCATTCATTTCTGCAGCCGCAGGCGGAGTTCATCTCTAGGCTCCTGTGATGATGAAAGAGAGGAGCTGACCTCCGCCCAGCTCACAAAGAGGATTCATGTACTGAAGAAGAAGATCCACAGGTTTGAGGAGAAGTTTGAAGAGGAGCGAAAATACAGGGTAGGTAGTAAGGACCTGTTCATTCATCGTGTTAATAATGCCCTACACCATAAAGTCAGACTGTAATGATGTTTTTGTGAACCATAAACAAGGTTATTGAATGTCAGAGGAGACTCATTACAGCTGTTTAGCAAGGCAGAGTTCTACTTCAGATTTGCACAGCTATGTTCATGTGAACAGTAATTGTAGATGTCTTATTTTGAAAGAGCAGTTGATCTTCATCTGTTTTTATTGCCTTTTTTTTCCACGTAGCCCTCCCACAGTGACAAAGCTGCAAACCCAGAAGTGCTGCGGTGGATGAACGAACTGGCCCGGCTTCGTAAAGAGCTGAAAGGTAACACACACACACACACACACAATAAAATAAAAACCTCTTAAAACAACCGACAATCAGACTAAAAAACTCATATATCTGCTTCCCGTCTCCTTCACCAGAACACAAATTGATGAAGTCTGAAGAGGACCTGCCGCCTCTGACCCGTCAGCGCAGCAACACGCTGCCCAAAAGCTTCGGCTCTCAGCTGGAGAAGAAACCTCAGCAGGAGAAGGTGTCGAAGCCGCCGGTGGAAAGCACCCTGGAGGGGATTTTAAAGAAGCTGCAGGAGAAGAGGGACGAGGTGAACCGGCCCGAGGACATCAAGGTAAATCCACGGCCATGTCACACACTCGCAAGGATGAATAAATAAAACATCTCCAGTAGAAACAGTTCACGTTAAGACAAACATAAATTTTAAAGCAGGCTGCAGGGTTTTAATTTATTATTACACAGAACCAAACATGAGGAATAATTTATGCTGCAGCACCCACTGAACTCAGGTCACTTCTGAAACGTGAGTCACTCACTTCCTGTTCCCTGCTAACAGGATATGACACGGGAGCAGATCGCCGCAGAGAAAGTCGCCCTGCAGAAAGCTCTACTCTACTATGAGAGCATTCATGGCCGACCGGTAAGTTTTCCTCCACCCTGACGGGTCGCGTAAACAAACACTTCACAGGCTAGGCACAGGAAATCTTACATTCTGACTGTGAACTATAGTGTGTGTGTGTGTGTGTGTGTGTGTGTGTGTGTGTGTGTGTGTGTGGACCTCAGCACTGCAGAGATGTTATAGCAAGGAAAACTGGGTTAGCTGTCATTGTGTTTTATGTTAGTGTTGCAGCTAGTTAGTGTGCAGGAGCAGAGGATGACAGGAAGTAGCTAAAGTTGTATTAACAGTATATCTTTCTTCTCCCCTCCTGCTCCAGATGACCAAGAGTGAGAGGCAAATCATGAAACCGTTGTACGACAGATATCGCCTGGTGAAGCAGATCCTTTGCAGAGCCTCCACCATTCCTGTCATAGTAAGTATCACATGATTTACAGGAACACACCACAGATCACCACACTCTCAAAACATCTAGAGACACTTAATCCCTGCTCGTGCTGGTTTTAGCACCTGCTGTTGGGAACGGACAGCAGCCGTGAAGCAGACGTGCTGTCCGATTATTCAGTGCACCCGCAAAGGAAGGTCACCAGTGACAGGTTGAGTTCACAGGAAGTGACAACGGAGTGTTGAAGAGGCTCAGGAACTGAGAAAATAACTAACACACACAACACAGCTCATTCTTAAAATGTAACTTTAAAAATGGTTTTCATTCCAGTTTTGTGGGAAAATAAATCTGCTTGTAGACTGAGTGTATTACTCTGTTATTATGTAAGACATGATCTGCGTTATGTACACTCATTATATAATTCAGTGCATCTAATCCTCAACATGTAGACTGAGCCTGCTGCCATATTATTTCTTACAGTGGTAAAAAGGGTGCAGCATTCTGTAGAGAATGAGACGAAGTAGCTCAAATTAGAACAAAAAGCATCTAAATTTACCTAAATTTGACACAAACATGGGAAACTTTGTAAAATAAGTTGTGATATGAGGGTGCAAAATGCCTTGTTGAGGTTTTAATTTTTTTAGGCAGCTGTTTTGTTAAAAAATGAAAAGAATAACTGAAAATTCTTTTCATCTGGAGCGAAAAGATGGCGCCGGTGTTGGCTCCAATCAGCGTTTAGTGCAAACAGAATGGCAGTCTTATGCTCTTGCTCTAAAAAGTGAGCATCTCAGCGTGGTTAATGCCTGCTTCTCGACCGTCACCACAGGGCTCTCCCTCCAGCAAGCGCAGAGGTCCCCTCCTACAGCCCATTATCGAGGGTGAAACCGCACTCTTCTTCGACGATATCAAGGTGAAGAGCCACTGCTGCTGCTTCAAATAATCAGTGAATCAGCTCCCTCTTCCTCACCTGCTAAACTCCCACTCCTCCTCCCCTTTATATGTACTACCATTTACCCTCTAATGAGCCTGACTGCTGCCTGTTGATTGGGCAGTTCCCCGTTTCCTGCTGTAGAAGTGTTGAATCAGTAGCTGCTGATCTATGAATCACTGTAATGATGTGTAATGATGTGTATGGTAAACAGGCAGGAGCTCGTCATGATTTAAGTGCCTTTAAAAAAAAAAAAAGGCTGAAATAAAGTTTTATTTTTCTTAACTTTTCTTAACATCCAGTCAATATCTATACACACAGTACGTAAACAAACGGTGTTTTAGTTTTAAAAAAGGGGCCATTGTTTATTATTCTTTTTCCCGCTGTATTTGCAGGCACACTGCGGGACACCCTCTTTTTTTTTTCTGTTTTGATTGCATAAAGGTGGCCTGATTAACTCCATTCATAAATACTAATTATTCCAGATGTGATTCACAAATGAAGACCATCATGGTGATTTTTAATCTCTGTCCACTAACACTGCACGAGCCCCACGCCCTGCAGTATATAAAGCCCAGGAGGCCGCCTGCTGCAGCAGCACTCACTGCACGATGAGACCCCCTCCCTCCCCTCCCGTCCCCCATCAGCCGTTGCATCTAACGTCTCCTCTGTCTCTTTGTAGGAGGAAGAGGACGGCTCGGAGGACGACGGAGACTCCAAGACTCAGTTCACCGTGACCGTCCGACCCGACATCAGCGTGTTCAGCTTCCTGGAACATGTGGATGAGGAAGTGGACGGTTTCATTTCACCCGTGGATGAACTCTCACCTTCCAAAAACATGACTGACACAAGGCTGTCCAACCTGCACTCTGCTACTATGTAAGTTCTCAAAAAAACAATTGGCTCCCAAATGCAAAAGAAAAAGCAATCGCTGAGCCACCAGTAGGTTGCCATCATGTTACTGTGACTGAACCGTTAATCAGTTGCTGGTTCCTTCAGATCTAGAAGGATCAGATCAATAATAAAACCTTAAAAAAAATACAAGCTTACCTCAGCAGACTTAACAAGCTGTATACAAAGATGACC
>VUQJ01026806.1:0-10399 GCA_015108635.1 Andinoacara biseriatus
TTTGAGAAATTAAAAAAAAAATTTAAATTTTTTTTTTTAAAAAAAAAAAAAAAAAAAAATCAAGTTTTGTTTCTGTACCACTGGACTGAATCTTAATGTATTTTTTTCTACTAAATAAATAGAAAATGAACAGCACGCTGAATATGTGCGGTATCAAAAAAGATTAAGGTGCTGGGCAACACAAAAAGCAACCGCAAATTTGAATAACCATGACCATTAATCATACATCAAACACACCCAATAAAGAAACTTTTCTTATTGTATGTCAAGGCTCTGTCAGCATACAATGATGGAAAACAATAAAGATGTTATCCTCGACACAGTACTCTGACAGCTACTGAGCTGTCATTATATGATCATGAAGTCATTTCCATGCCTAAGTTGAAAGCATATTATTATGATTAAATACAACAGTGAAATGTCAATCAAAGCCATGCCATTATTGCCTCGTATTCTATTGCCAAAGATACCCACACACTCTCGTTTAATATTTCTGTCCATTTTCGATCATGATCTTATAACTGTCGCTGTGGGGGGGCCTTTCATTGCATGCAAAAACCTGGACAAAGTCTTTATATACTTTTGGAAGCTGTGATGATATGTGAAATAATGTTCTCATTTATAAACCGCAGGAGACAACAAATGTGCAGAGACAAGAAAGAGACGCAGTGTGAAAAGTCCCTCACTAACAGCGCAGAGCTAAGCTACCTTATGCTATGGAGGTTATACAGTAGGATTCAGGGCGTACTGGGATAACTGCCTGGCTTCCACTCAGTGTAGTACTGCAGCGCTGCAGCGAAGGGGACTAGTGGGAGACTCTCTGTGTGTGCACTTTTTCTGTAATACACGCTAGCTTGAGTAGAAGAGGTTTAGTGTGTGTGGGGATATTGCAGCTTTCACCATACTGCAGTTAGCAGCACTTAATTCACCTGAGCACAGTTATTTAAGGGACTGCGTGATGTATTTACTGCCACTGAAAACAAATAACGGTACTATCTACTCACTGTCCCCTGTCAAGAATCGGTTAGCTATGTGGGAAAGGCACAAACTGTTGCTACATTCATGTTCGATTTACACTAGCCGTATGGCAGCTGCTACCACAGTTGGGGGAAGAAGTGTAGGGAATATGGCACAGTTGAGCAGTCAAGGGGGTAGGGGGGTTTAAAATTGAGATGGACTCATTTTTAAATTCCAAACAGACATATGTAAGTCAACTTTGAGCAGAGAAAATAATTCTCGACATTAATGGAAAATATAACATTTTTAATTGAAATTTAAACTGCATGGAAAATAGTCCAACACTTAGCTCCAGTAATCTGCTTAATGAGGACATGACATGATGAGATTTGACTAAAACGTGAGCAAACAGCCCCACAAATATCATCACATTTTAATTTCTATTCGTGTTTAGCTGAATTCTTATTGGCGTGCGAAAATATGACGATAAATTACCCAACAGAAACCAATATAAAAGCACAGGGTGCTTCTACCTAATAAACGACATATGTCAGAGAGCTTGTTACTGTTTTTAAACAAATGTTAAAAAACAAGAAAAAGTGAAAGTGACATACATGCCAATATTTTTTTTTCAGAAGGTAACGCCGTCTTTCATGCATAGTGACAAATGTCCTCAGTTTATGAAAGCACTGTATTTTTGCAGAATGCCCATTTTTAGCTAAGCAGAATTATAAATAGCCAAACATGCTTTTAGAGCCTTGAAGCACAGATGCTTGGAGTCTCAGTAGGTTTAACCATGAAGAGGAGTTTAAGCACTAAATATGTTTTTCTAAAACTAATAATTTAATTTCTCCTAATAGAAAATTCAGTGCACTCTGTGTGCGATGAAAAAGTGCTGACTGCATGGGCTTTACTGTGTGACTGTGCACAAGACCTTGACTTGGACTCCAGAGCTGTTAAAGCTGCCCAGGGTGCATTCCTTATCTGCATATTCGTGGCTAGGCATTTCTCCTGCTTTCTACATGAAAGTATAAAGCTGCCTAATTAGACTTTCTAGGTCAAAGGTTACAGAGCTGCAGGAGAGAAGAATCCTCTCGGGAAGGGCACGTCCAGATGTGGCTTTCTAGTCCTCCTCTCACTCCTTCACTCCTCCTCGTTTTTCTAGCGTGCCTGCAAGTCCTGCAGAACAGTATGTGGACAGCTGCGCATAAAGCTTAAATAACCTGTTTAGAGATGCACGGCTTCCATACTTTTCTCCAGAATATCGAGCAGTTGACATCATTGTGGGCTGTATCTTGTATTCACACTTCAACAGCTTCCTCTGACAAGGCTGCTATTATTTGTTGCTGTTAATGTTGTTGTCAGCCAGAGGATTTAGAGCTGACACAAAGGCTGGCAGATTCAACAGCTCTCTTTACACATTTTATGCTATTGCATAGAAGTAAATAGGGAGTGCCTGTTTAAAGATAATTGTTTTCCACAAAACAGATCACAGATCAGTTACTAAACTCTGTCACTTTTATTCACACTTTGTCCATGAGCAAAATCCCCATACTTGGAAACCCCCTGCTTCACCTTTAATTACTGAAAGAGGACATCTGCATCTGAAACGCATTCTAAGTTTGCTTGCTCTGAAACCTGTAGCGTACTTGGGTTAACTGTAAAATGGGTTTCAAGACGCATCTCTGCTGAAACCCGGAAGGTGACAGAAATCACAATTTGAACGATTCCGTCTGTAGAAGCATCGCAGGCGCAGGGTGAGGACTGAAAAAAAGCTTAAGACCAATCACTTAACATACTGCTCAGAATGAAATATATTCCCAGATCTGACTGCATTATCCAATTTCTGTCTTTAGAGCTGAAAGATAATAAAGCAGGCAAATATGCATGTAAACGCTCCTGTAATTACCCTATTAATTGCTTGTTTGTTGCTGCGGTGTTGCTGGGCGTTGGAACAATAGCTCAAAAGCTTGTCTGAGTTTGTCCCGATGCTCTGATGCTCTTCTCGCCTCAAGCCTTCCTCTTCTGCAGGCCTTTAACTTTCTCTCTCCTGCTTGTGTTTATGTGCCGAGGCAGAGGGGCCACCATGTCTCATCACCATCATTTGGATGAGAGATGGAGTCATCATCAGCCTAGTCCCATCACTGCAGCCCCACCACAAGTGGAAAGGGGGGGTGGGGGGTGTTACCATGACAACCACATCAGATTGGTCAAAATGAGACCAGCCACCCAAAAACATTGACATTTTTTTTTCTTTATAGCTATTCCGATATGCTAATCTATCAGCAGCAGCGGTGGTGGAGGTGGGAACGGGGTGGTGGGTGAAGAGGGGGAATAAAATTGTAATAAGGCAGCTGTGAGGGATACCAATCTGCAGGGAAAGCTACTTTATGCAGAAATCCAATTTAAAAGATTGGCTTAGTGACTGAGTCATTGAAGGTAAATCCAATGGTAATTATAGGTAAATCAAAGGTGAAAGCATGCAAAACACTCCCGTACACAACTCTCTCTCACTCTCATTTGCTCTTGCTCCATCCTCCTGCTACTCCCATTACCATCACTATGCTGCTTACCAAAGAGAGACAGGGGCAGGGTGCATAGTATGGAACATAAGCATAAGGATTCTAGCCTTCACGGCTTAAAGAAATTCGACACTCATGAGAACCCTTAATTTTGCATCATGCTAAAGATAGGTGACATTTCCAATTCCACAAGACAATTTGAATAATGTTTTCATACCTTTGCCCACGCCAATCAAGGTAATCCAACCGCTATGAAGGAGAGAATAGCAGCAATGACATTTTTGTCTTTTGATTGTATTGGCATCTGACCTGTGAAAGCAGCTCAGGCTTTTCTAATCACCCCCCCATACTAAATTATTAACTACAGCTAAAGCAGAAATGATAATGAAAAGAGTGTGCCAACTCTGATACCTCCTGTTGGATAAGTACCAACATCCCACAGGGAGAGGATAATTGTGAGTGGGAAGCAACAAAAACAGTCAAATCTTCATAGCCAAAGAAACCAATTTAGCAGATAATAGCAAAGCAACACTATAAAGACAAGGTATTTTTGAGACTATGACATATAATCCATGATTTGACATTATAGTATGACATTTCAGAAGTAGCTTCCCAGCTTTCCTATTTGTTCTGCCCTCTGAGACGCACAGGAGCAGTAATTTGTTAGATTGTAGATAGCGGGCTAATAAATAGTTGCACTACAGGCTCACAAGTCATTTATCCTGACCTTTTATTTCAGGCAAAATCAATTTTCTCTTAATATGTCACTAATAAGGAGACACTTTTGATTTGTTTGGCTCTCAAACTGCACAGATGCTTTTAAGCGGCGGTTGTGGCCAGGCGTTCTCTCTTTGCATTGTGATGTTTCGACTGAAGTCAGCTGCTTTGAAACTGTGTAAAGCTGGTTACGGGACTCCAAACACAAAGAAATGCAGAATTCTGTTTGCCTGTTTGCTCAGTGGAAGTTTCTTAGTATCTACAGCGCTGGCAAGGCCACATAATTTGTTACATCTAAGAGATACGCTGATATATTTTGTTACTATATATGTAACTGATTGCACCCTTAAAGTTTCCTGTTTATCAAGTTGATAAACTGTTTATATATTTAAGAGTAAATGGCGCCCACACACAGCATTACAAAACAAGGTAATAATTAAAAATGTGGCAGGAGCATGTTACAACATCGCACCTTGCTTGCTCCTTGCAATAATAACTAGGATTAATAATGCTGATTGGACCGTGTTCGCCCTCCCAAACACTACTCTGTCAAAGCAAAACTGAAAGCTTAGTTTGTGCTACCAGTTTCAGGTTTGTTAGAAATGGATCTGAAAGTTAGTTTAGTGTCTTGATATCCGTTTAATATACATTATCTTGTCATGCTGAAAAGACGTTTCTCTTTATGATTTCATTCCTCGGATGAAAGCTAAGGGAGGCTGTATGGATGCACTGCGTAAAGAGCAGAGTCAACAGTTTGACAGAATAATTTATTTATGTTGACAGCGTGACATTTATCCTCATTTCACCTTATTTCAAAACCTTCAAATGTGTGAACACAGGAGAGTCACATTATGGAGTCAGTCTGATAGCAAATCAGATCACACCTTCCAGTCTGGCGTGTCTACGGGGCTTGAAGAAGACTGGTAAAGATGGTGGGGGGAAAAAAAATAATTTAAAAAAACAGCTTTGGTGAATACAGACTGAAACAAGGAGGTTCAAGAATATGTTTGACTGACACAACAATCAGTTAGCCATAACGCACAATTTGCGGGTCATGCGTACGTGGATCACAGGATGATTAACAGCCCCAAAGTTTGGTTTCAAAACAACCTGCTTCATCTCAAAGGGTTTGGTTTAAAAAACATATCAAGAAGCTTGCTTTTAACTATTGTCTTCATGAGATTTATTCTCTTCCTGTCCCCGGAGAAGCATGAAGAAACCTTGAAAGCAATCCAGAAAGCCCAGCAGCTGCATTATGGATTACTTGATCCACCAAAACATTTCTGTGAACATGCGCCGAAATCACAAATGCCAGCTTCACTCACAACACAGCAACCTTGTATTTCCAGAGCCTCCCTCCTTGTCTGCGTCCCCCCCCCCCTTCTCACTTACCTCAACTTCCCAATTTATATGTAAATTCCCTCTCCCTTAAACAATGCACAAACTATATGCACATCTATCCTTCAGCGGCAGAAACCCAGCCCACAATAAATAGCTTGGTCTCTTGCATGGAAAGGAGCTGCATGACTCATTGCAATTCAGTACTTTAACTGTGGTGTTGTGAAAACACCTAATAACACCTAAGAGTTTACATTTTCTACCCTCTGTGACTAGAAATATTATATTATGCATTTTGCAACAAGCAAAGCGTGGAATAAAAAGAAGGAAATGGGACTAACCTCTCTGTTATACAAGTGTTTGTGCGTTGTGGTAAACATCTTCCCCATCTACCAGCAGTAATTTTCCCTTGGCAGTACGGGAAAGAGTGCTGAAAATCAGGTGGCTGTAACAGCCAAAGAGGATGTTTCATCTGGCGCTGCACAAACTTTACTACAGCACTAAAAAAAAGACGATTAATCATCTATTTTAGCTGCCAGTGTTGTTACTGATTTATTCCAATCTATGTCATCTCTATGAGAAGTAACCAAGTAATATTATGCCCTAATGATCATTTATTGATATGTCCATAAAACATTTATCAGCAATGACTAATTTCCATTTGTTAGCCCTTAATGATTGATGACCCTAAATTATACAGAATTCTTTAGCTGATCAAAAAAAAAACTATAAAATTAGGCGTAACAGCAATTTTCTTAATCAGCAACAAACATGCCTCTTAACTCGTTTGTTTAGAAATAAGGTCTTCAAAACCTTTAAATTTTTTTTATTTTATTTTTTTGCAAGATTACCACAAACTGAGCTTTAAGGGCTTTGAGATAATCATGTGCTTGCAAGCTCGATTTGATGTCTTACTGCTTTGAGGTGAATGGCCAAGCTTTTTTTATTTAATTATTTATTTATTTTTTTGATGGATATGGTATTTAAAATATTCACATTGGGTAAAACCTCCTCAAAGCCTCCCCTCCTCCCTTGTCATCAGATAGTAGTTAAAAAGCTTCATCAAACATTCAAATTTTAACACTGACAGAGCGCAAGCTCATTTTTGTCAAAACAGCGCTGTTGGTTAAATTTCACTCGAGAATTGATGGTCGTGACAGCGGTTGCATCACCTTGACCACAGCGATCAATCTCAAATATATATTCCAGTGATGTAGCACAATTTAAGACCTCATTTACACTTGTACAATGTTTGAGTAATTGGCTGAAGAGCGGGGACTGCTGTGGTCTGGATGCTCCACGGAGCGTTAAACGATGCTGAGAGGGTCTGCTGTGGTGTTGAGCTAATACAATTTGTTTCCTGTGCCTCTGCTGCTTTGCTGGATTAGTTTGCTGCTTTTACTGCTCTACCTCTATCCATCTGAAAGAGGGCAAGCCACCAACCACCGACGGAGACGCGTCAAGCAAAGCTCAGCACTCTCTCCTCTTATGATGTGCATTGGAATACAAGGTCACAAGCATTCACACGCACTGCTGTTTGTACGGTGGTCAGTTTGCCAAATGCTCCATTGCTCAAGCACATCGAGGAATTAGTTGGCAGCTGGCTCTCTAGATCGCAGTTCACAACGCCCACCTCCAATTCCCTTATTTTCTTCGGAAAAAAATAAACATCCTCAGCATCATCTCATCTACATTTGCCTTTTTTGTTGGCATTCATTGTTAACGGCAGAAAATTAATTGTGAATCGTGAAGCTCCAATGAAGACAGGCTCAAATATAGAATAAAGGCTGAGACGTCACACACAGAATTGAGAGTGGCAGGGCAGAGAGGGATTTGATAAGAAAGAAATTCACGAGTGTGTGAAAGAGGGAGAAAGTAGCGATGCAGGAAGGACTAACGGGAGAGAAAAAAAAGATGAGGAATCAGAAGTAGGGGGAGATGAATTCAGACTAAGAGCACAGAGATAAGGTGGGCCTCTGAGAAGCCATGCTATAGGAACAAGGTAGCTTTGTAGGACAGGAAGATGGGGAGAGGGTCAAACCTATTTACCTCTGTGCCATCATAAGAAGCTGTTGCGGCACAGATGGCAGGGGGTAGGTTTCCAATTCCAAATCGTATACTTACTTTTGAAGTCAACAGCTGAGACAAGAACCCCACGGACAACTGTGTGAGTGTCTAGTTGTATGGTGGAAATATTATTGACAGCACCAGCAATGCTTTCCCACAGAGAACTGATAATATGTTAGTGGGGATCAGGACTTGCTCCTACAGTAGTGAAGGTGATGCATCATGCCGGGGTCAGTGCCATCATTTTCATACACTAGCAGTTTTTTTAGAATTGCACGAGCAGAGATCAGGAGCATCTCTTGCGGCGTGTCTCACCGCTGTTGTATTGCAAATTTGAATTCTAAACTCTGCACGTGTGGAATTTGGGATCTCTGATATCTCAGTTTGAAAT
The DNA here is from genome assembly GCA_015108635.1 of Andinoacara biseriatus. Taxonomy (NCBI): domain Eukaryota; kingdom Metazoa; phylum Chordata; class Actinopteri; order Cichliformes; family Cichlidae; genus Andinoacara; species Andinoacara biseriatus. The sequence continues at coordinate 7,993 of VUQJ01026806.1, forward strand.
CTTGAGATGTCACTTCGTCTGAGTTCCACGTCTGGTGACTCGTGAGCTCCTCACTGAGGGTGGATAACGAGTCAGTAGAGTTGAGCTTAAGCAGCTTTCTGGAAAAGTCAAGACACAGTTGAGTGCATTTCTCTGCTAGAGTGCACAATCCAAGGGTGCAGAGAGATTCCAGCTACCCCAAGTACCTCTGGCCAAGAATGATTGCACAAACCTGTTTCTGTGCACTTTCCAGCATTTTAGCCCAGTCTACAATCAAAGCATTGTGCTGACAGCGACTGCATACTCCAACTCCAGACACTTCAGTCTCCTTTAGATTAAAATCAGTTCTGGGTTGTGTACTCCTACTGACAACTGAAAGCTGATTTCACATCTGCATGGCAACTTAGAATAATCAGTTCATCTAAAATGCATCTTTGGACTGTGTCAGGAAACTGGAAGACCTACAAAAACATACCAGGCACAGGGGGAACAAGGACCCAGTAAGGTTTGAACCAGGAATGATCTTCCTTTAAGGGGAACCACTAACCTCTGCTGCCACCATACAAGACAGATTCAGTGAAACGTGTCCAAATATATCACATGCTTTACATTTAACTTAAATGTGTACATATAGTAAAACCTTAAAATCAAAGAGCAGAATTAATATTTTACCAATGTTGTAGCCATTTTTGAAATAGCAATATATGCTTGGAAATTGAACCTTATAACTATAGATAATTTTATTTGCAATAGCAGTGTTAATGAGTGACTAACTTATAGAATAGTATAATAGTTATGATTTCTCGTACTGGAAGTGAATAAATACACTGGAAGTTACTGAACCGGGGAGCAACACAGTTTTCGACCTGCACTACACTATGCTACACTGCAGTGTATAGATAGTCATGTTAGAAAGGTCACGATTTTCTTTATGTTTGTATAATTTCTTGCCTTCGTCAGTAAAAACACAGTAAGAAGAAGTTCGGACTCAAGACCTTTGATTTTCTAACGTGTGTTTGTTGAGTACGAAACACTCAAGGTTCAGACTAGGAAGGCAGCAATGTCGCTGCAGCCACAACCAAGTTTGTTTTTGTTTTTGGCCAGGCATAGGTTATATCCTGATCCTGCTTCTTAAAATATAGAAAAAAAAAGTGCAAATGTGCACTTTTTGCTGCTTGAAAACAAACAGTAGCTATATGATATATACTATTTTCTTCCATATTGACTTCTCTTCATTGGCTCCCTGTTAAATCTAGAATAGAATTTAAAATCCTTCTCCTCACATACAAGGCTGTGAATAATCAGGCCCTGTCTTATCTTAAAGACCTCATAGTACCGTATCACCCCAATAGAGCGCTTTGCGCTCAGACTGCTGGCTTACTTGTGGTTCTCCTAGGGTATGTAAAAGTAGAATGGGAGGCGGAGCCTTCAGCTTTCAGGCCCCTCTTCTGTGGACCCAGATCCCCACTTGAATTCGGGAGACACCCTCTATTTTTAAGATTAAACTTAAAACTTTCCTTTTTGATCAGGCTTTTAGCTAGGGATGGATCAGGTAAACCCACAGAATATAAACCTAATGTTTATACTCTGTGGGTGATCCTGAACCCTCCCTGCAATAGGCCAAGGCTGCTGAGGGGCCTGGTTCAGCCAGAGGGTTCTTCCTGTTGAAAAGCAGTTTTTCCTTCCCACAGTCGCCAAGTGCTTGCTCATTGGATTGTTGGGGTTTTATCTGTAGTCTCTTTACCTTATATTATATAATGCCTTGGGATGTCAGTAATGACATTAACCAGTTAGATCTGTGTGAACCATTTGCTGAGTATAATATGTTTATTTTTGGCTAGTTAAATAAATTAGGTGTAAAGTTTTCAAAGTAGTGTTGTGATAATTGCTTTTGTAGTTTTATGAAATAGCTTTGATGGGATATTAAATTTAAGGACACAGTGCTGTCTCAGTAACATTACGATGTAAAGTTAAAGTTACTATAGGTGTTGTTTTTGACACACTGCCTCCATTTCTGGTACAAAATTATTTGTATTAAATGGCCCATTGCTAAACTAGGAAAGCTCTAGGACGGATTAGATTTGACCGTACTGGATCGTACTGGATTTCTCTTCTCTGCTGTCTGTGTCCAAGCTGTGCCCCCCTCCCCCCCCCCGGCCCCCGGCCCCCGGCCCCCAGCCCCCCCACATACACACAGTCACACAGAGAGTGTGAGGTTGCAATGACATAAAAATTATGCAAGGTGAGGACAACTGTGTTTCACAAAGATTGCCATAAAACCTTACTGAGTTAAAAGATGACACGTTATTACTACAACTTTTAAACAACCATAAACATCTGCGTTTGCTTGTCATGGGAAATGGAGGCACAATATTTCTGTAGTGAATTTTATCAACAAACTGGAAAATGGTTAAATGGCAAACTGTGA
>VUQJ01026806.1:17381-29953 GCA_015108635.1 Andinoacara biseriatus
CAACTAGGAATAGTTCTCACTGTGACCTTGAAGATAAAGATTACTGTGTTTACTGCAGTAAGTGACTTTTTCGCAATTATCCTGGGCAGTTTGGGTGTTTCGCTTCATCCTATTTTGGGTCAACGATCCAAAAGTTAAATTTCAATATTATGTTTTTATTTTCTTCTTATATTTTACATTTTGTGAATGTAAATTTTTATTTATTTTTTTGGTGTATTGTATGGTGGTGCCTTAACTTCCCTGACACACACACACACACACAGTCTGTCCAATCTGACCTTTGCGCCATAGACTAAAAACAGATCCAGCAGTAAGGTACCGCTGGGTTTTAAATAAGCTTTTCTGTTGCTCCATCAGAGTGTGAGATGTATTCCGTTTGAAGTAAAGCTGGAAAACAGCTGAGGTGCCCCCATAAACCAGTCTCAAAGGACGTTCTTAGTCTCTGGCTCTGGTTCCACCTCTACCTTTGTTTCTCCTGCTTTCTAACTTCCTTCCTCTTTCTGTCAAAGCAATAGGGCACATATTGATTACCTCCAAATGTGTGCTATACCTAGGAGTCATATGCATCTCACCACCCTCTATCCAAGCTACCACACATCCCTGTTTTATCATCACTATCCCTCAAGGCAATATGTCTCATTCAGATATTTTCGTCTTCATAAAGGGAGTTCTTGCAGAGTTCACCACATCACTGCCGATCTACGCTGAGTAAAATGTACCATTATTTCAGTGGAGAGACTTAGTGATTTATTTTTTTTCCCCTCTAGCCTCATATTTTGATAGATTATTAAATTATGGTGAAAGCTGCAAATTGAACTAACGTAGAAACTGAACAATCAAATAGAAAAAGCAATTATTTGGAAAACCTGCCCAATTAAACTACTAGAACAAACTTATCAAAAAATCAATTTCAAATATAAGTCAAAGGCAGCAGCTCAATTGAATTTAAGTTTGGCAAAAAATGATGGCTGACATCACAAGTCCTACTCTAGTCCTGGGTTTAAATGTGCCAACCAGCTTCGGCATTTGTGTGCAGAAAGACTCACTGCAAGTCGAAATTACTTAAAGCCACAAATGTGTTTGTTTGTTTCCAGTATGGTTTTCAGTGGGAAAGGCTCCATCCACAGCTGCCCCTCAACATGCCGAGTAGCACAGAAAACAGCACACTCCAAAAAATATATGAGAAATTTGTGCAATTAATTTTGGAATCTCCTCATACAGTTTTAATAGATGTGTTACTGTTTTTAAAACATCCTTCGACGGGGCTTTGTGTCTTTGAAGGGATCTGACAAAGACGCACACACCAATAATACCTGTTTGTCCCCCTTAAAAAGCAATAAACCTCCAAAATCACTAAAGATTTTCTTTCTCGTTTACTCTGAGTCTCATTCTCACTTGGACCAAAGAGACCTGGTTGGTTCAGCCTAGGTGTTGATGAGCCATGTCATCCCAATTAGTCTAGCACCAAAAAGCAATCTGTTTTCAATTGTTATCTGAAGAAAATAAGCTTGGAAAGGCGACACAAAGCACAGAAGGAGGTGTTGATAAGCACTGGACTACTGAACAGAAAATCATTCCTCTTACATGTGCTACCACACAGTGCAATCATGCTGATTGGAGAGGTGAGATTATCTTGGCTGTCCACGGCTAAGTGTGGCTGTTAGTATTTTGAATATGGCCAAATAAAACATTTGACATTTCTGATCTTTTAGGAGAACAATCAGCTGGCTCTAAATATGTCTAAAATAGTCTCATAGCTTCACTTACGGGATCTGATTGTTGCCATCTTGACAAACCACTTTCTCTATGGGAAACAACAATAACCTTCGAATGAGCAACCTACAATCTGGAAGGAGAGAATGTTTCTGTATTGTGCAATAAGATTGTCGCACTTGGGTCTTTTGGTTTAAAAAAAAAGTCTTTTATAACAGTACTCACCTCCCCAAGTGCAAATGTACCATCAAAATGGGTCCCCACCAATGATGTGAAGTCAGAGGAGGCAGGTGAGGCAGTGCCTCCCGTGTCATCATGACAAGTCTTTGAGGTCAACTTAATGATTAGAGAAAATACATTTGACTGTTTTATTAAACTGTTTTCTTAGTTATTTCAAAAGTTTAATGGTCAAAATCGCGGAATTTACGCATCGCCTGTTCAAACACATGCAAGAAATGCGGGGCGAGCCAGTGCAGTGCTGTGGCTCACCTCTGGGGGCGCTGTGTCGCATACAATAAATGAAGCAGGCGGTTGGCGCATGCTCATTGCTGTCTCTCTTTATATCCCAGCTGATGTTCCACAGTCTGTCTAATATACTGAAGGAATGTGTGCGCCATGTTTATTCTTTGTGATCAGCCATAAATGCACAGTGAAAATACACAGAGTGAGGCACAAAGTACAGTACAGCCATTTTTGGAAGTCAAACTCTGATAATGAAAGGACCAGTAGACCCGAGTGTTTTAGTGTGTGACTGTAATAATAGGTCAAGAATCATTAATGAATAATTATATATAAATATATCTATATATATATATATTTTTTTTTTTTTTTTATATTATTTTTTTATACAAATGACTTCTCTCCTGATAGATATTATAATAGCGTCAAAATAAAGCTGTAAGTAATATTTGTTTATTAAAAAAAATTTTTGGCAATATTTCTCAATAATGAACATAATTTAAGTTCTTGATTCCGCTGTTATCCATGTTTACATCTCTTCATTGTTACAGCTGTTCATACTAATCATCCTAAAAATGTCTAAAAAATAAATAAATAAAATAAATACATTTATAACAAAAAATTTGCTTTGTGTTTACTTTAATTCAACAATGCCCCTCAAAAGAATTATGTGGTATTAAATATATACTCAGTAATCATTGTCTCGTGATAAATTTGATCCTTTTAATCCAATATTATTCTAATTGTTACTTTAGGTCAATTTGAAGTTTGTTTTGTACCAAAAGCAAAACAAATTACATTCCAGACTTTCCATCTCTCTGATGTAGACTCTGTGCTGTGTTTGGCTGCGTATGGTGGTTTATATATTTAATCTTTCAAGTAATGACCTTGTATTTTATTTTCAACCTTGGACTCAGTGGCAAACACAGAAGCAGGCAAGATGGAAACTGCCATGATTAGTATGTGAGTAAAATGAGCCATTTCCACTTTGGCCTTGAATAAGGTCTCCAAAGATTATAAGCCTTCGGAAGCAGACCAAAGATGCACTCACCGTATGCAGAGAAATTAATTAGATACTTATTCTGGACGGTTTCCACTACACTTCTGTGAGTGTTTTTAATTTTATGTGACCTCCTGGCAGAGTGGAATAACAAATAGATAATTTTGCATTCACATCTTTGCTTCCTGTCATATAACAGCCACAAATAAATATTATTTTTTTTTAAAGTAATGGCAGGTTAAAACGTTGTATGCAGGAACCACACAAAGCACGCACAGAGCAACAGCCTTTGTCAAGGACCATATCTGGAAACACAAAGTACCCACCACATCATTGTACTGTATGTCTTAGAGCCTCAGAGGTCCTTTTGGACAGGATCCGTTTAGCTCCCTCCTTGTTTGTGTGTTGTTGTTTGTTTTTTTGTGCTAAGCTAAGATAGATGCAGCTTCATGTTTAATACATGGGCATGAAAATGGCATCCATTTTATCTGAAGCATGAAAGGACAGTTAGGTCTATAGATTTTTTTGGACAGTGGAACAATTTTTGTAGTTTTGCCTCTGTACACGGCCAAGGTGAATTTTAAATCAAATAATCAAGGTGTGATTAAAGTGGAAACTTTCATCTTAAATTCAGGGGTTTAAACAAAAGCACTGCATTAACAGTAGGAATCACAACCTGTTTTTATACATCCCCATTTCCCTCGAAAGTAACTGACAAGCAGTTTCATGGCCAGGTTAGGCCTGTTCCAGGACAAACTAAGCAGATAAAATATCTGGAGTTGGTTCTAAGTGTTGAAAATGCATTTGGTAGCTGGAACTCTCAATGTGAGGTCCAAAGAGTTTTGTGTGGAGCAAATGAAGGAGGCCATCTTTAGGCTGAAAAACCAAAGTAAACCTAATACCTATAGACCTAAATGAAGATTACAGTATGTGTAAGTTCAATGAGGAAGATCTGTCTGCTTTCCTGGGTGTGCGGCTGCTAGTCTGTTCCTCAAATCAATTCCACTTTCTCACGCTGTCAAGCTCGATGCTGACATCATTGCTCCAGTCCAGTCATCTTCGTGCCTGCCTTCTCTCAGCCTATCACCCACCATTCTGCTCTCGTTCCCACCTCCTTTCTATCTCAGCCTTAACCTGGTCCCTTAGAGCTCCATCCAAGTCTCCATCTTCCTCTTCACCGCCACCTGTGTGTAAATCCCAGGGGAGGGGGTCCTGTCCTAATTCCCATCACCGCTGCGATTCCGTTCTGCTACGATGGGTCATCGGAGTCTAATCGCCAAACAGCTCAACGGAATTCTGTATCTCAATAAATCACGTTCAGTTCTTCCAAATGATCGCTCCTTATTGAACTGTAGCTTGGAGTCAGAAAAGTAAAACTGTATTTCGTCTCTGAAGCCATGTTGAGCATTAAACTGTTGTTCTAGTTAAGACTTTGCCTGAGGTGCACTTAGACGGGAACTCAGAAAGTCATCACCTTGAATATGCATTTCAAGTGTAAACATAGTGACACTTTGTGCATCCACTGAAGCCTAAACGACACTTCCCCTTCTATTCAGAGTGAGCAATCAGTCTGTTCTTGAATGATACAGCAGCCTTTCGAAAGCGCCTCAGGTGTCAGCTCTTTCTTTTTTTTCTGGATGATTTTAGCTTATATTTTGGGTCTGGCATGAATAAATAATGCAAGGCTTTTATGACAGTGACAGCGAGGAGTCGAGCTATGGTTGAGGGGAGAATGAAAAGTGTGCATGTGTGTTTAAGAGAGATACAGAGCATGCATGTTGTGTATCAGATTTGTGTGTGAAGTGTTTAGTGGCTGCAGCTGGACTGGATGTATTATTGATGCGCTGCTAGCACACCCAGAGAGCTGCAGTCTCATCAGAGTTCGCCGGGGGATTAACAGACTCAGAAAAGCAAACCAGGGAAACAGCGAGAAGGCACGGACCCGTATCCTTTATCGGAGCCCCGCCATCCTACTCCTCTGCTTTGCAGATCTGAGCAATCATGTGAAGGCAAAAGGCACCATCTTCGCACGAGACATCTGTCTGGCTCTATCACAGCAGAATTATTGATTAGCTTTGATTGTATTTAACTGCGTACATGTGGTACAGTTTTCAGATGAAGCCATATTTCTAATGACTTCCCACAAGACTGCACAGTCGGCACAGCCGCAAGGTGGCTAACTATCTAATTGTACTATCATGTGCTACATTTATTGCTGTTCCCTAAACTGTTGCATATTGTGCACACGCGCACAAATGTCGAAACAGTAAAAATGTGTTCTATAAGTGCAGTCAGTGTTCCCACCCTGATAGGAATTATAGCATTAACAGAGGTCAGTATATGAAAGCCTAAAATATATTTAAGATTTTGTCATTTTTGGGATTTTATCAAATTTAATACACACTTAAAACAGCATTTTTTTTAATCTAACTGGTCACATTAGCTTCTCAAAACTCACATGCTCCAATAAAAAGGCAATAAAGTGTGTAGGAGGTTATATTTGTGGTAGCATTTGTTGTCATTCTGCCTGTAAACACAAAAGTTTTGAATAAATTCTGCTAAAACTCTTTAGGGGCGTATTGTGGGGTCATGCTAACAATCCATTCAAATTTGCCTTACATCCACCGAGGTCAAAAATCAACCAGAAACCAGAAACTATGATTCTTATAAGATGTGGTGTGTATTGTCAACATATAAAAAAGTACTATTTTTCATATTGTCTTTTATCTTTAGAATTATGCTTAGATTGTTGTTTACATTTCACACCTGCCTTTCTTTCAAGTTGACCCCAAAATGTGTTATATCTATATAGGAAAATACTGTCAAAGGAAAGAGAATTAATGCACATAAATAAAAAAAATAATAAATAATTATACTCAAGCATGTCAAGTATATGAAAATGGGTTTCAGAGGGGCAAATAACACAAGCCTGCACTTTGCACCTGTTTTACTGCATTACACACTTCTTGAAGTACATTTAAAAAGAACAAAGAAAACAAAATGAACACACAGAAAATGCAAAACTACTCCCTTAAAAGTAAATACTGCCTCGGCGGAGCCTCGGCAGAGTGAGCCACCTCGGCGGATGTTTGCGCTCCTGGAGTGCTTCTTGTTTTAAGATGTGACGCTTACCTTGTTTATAATCCTATATTTACACATCAGCACGCGAATATTTGACTAATGACAAGCACATAAAATACAGCCGCGGCCAACAGGAATATCATTGCATTTGTTGGGCTTACAATTACAATTACAGCTCAAGTGAGAGAAAATGTCAACAGGCTTCATACTGAGGGGAACGTCTATACAATTTATAATAATCCACCAAATAGTTTCAAATATGTCTGGATCAGTGGGGTGGACCGACTAATCAACAGCACTAAATACCGTGCCACTAAAAAAAAAAGTAAAAAAATTGTTTGTGTAATATGCGAAAAGGCTGATGTGTACGATTACACGGCCGCTGACCTTGAAGCAGAATGCTGCATTTATTGTGTGATGATCGGTGTTTGGAATAGGTTAATATTTTCTTCCTTAACGGGCTTCAAGCATTACCTTCTGTCTGTTTAATATCCTATCTGAAATGTGTGTGCATGTGAGAGTGTGTATGTACAAAGGCAAATAAAAGCAGAGTTTCTGTAGGTGTGTTTGTAAATGTGTGCAAAGCTTTGAGGTGCCTCAGCACAGCGGGGGAAGCACGTTCGGTGTGGGGGCACCTTCAGAGGGTTTATGTGAAAGGTAGATCTCAGCCTCCTGCCAGGCCCAACCTGAGCAAACTAAGAAGATGGAATGACTTTAGAGGGTAGAATTCAGTCCCACGAATCCACCCTGAACCCATATTAAAGACTGATGATGCCAGGCTGCGCTGGCCTTGAAGATCAAATAGAACAAAGATGCAAGCTGTGAACCAAGAAGGTTTTGCCATGCCAGTGTTTAATTATTGACATTTCCAACGCTGCGAAGCAGTTTTGTCAACTCAGCAAGAGGAAATACACTTACATTTGGCTTTAACCTAATTAGTTTCATCACACTGTGTTGCAGTAATGATGACCTAGCGGTAAATAAAGTGCAACTCCTGCTTCTGTCGACAGAAAGATGCCAGAACTGGATTTGCATATACAACCAAACTATAAATAAACAAAACAGAGGAACACAGTTTTTAAACCAAAGAAATACAAACATACTTTAAAAAATTTATTTTACAAAACAGCTGGGACAGACTGATATTTATGTGTGCCATTCTTAAAAAGCCTAAATTTTTTTAGAAAAAAATCTTTTTTTTAATTTATTAATGCCCACATTAAACCTGCTCTTTTGCTGCTCAGAACTGCATTCAAGCAGTTCAAGCTAAGAAAACTGCAGTTTTTGTGAAGAAAAAAACCCTAAAATAATTGAAGCAGCAGTGCGCTTGAACGCTGCAGATAGAATATCGCTGCTTCAGTCATATTTATTTATTTTTTAATGACTGACAGCTGGTAAGGATTTCTGGGTCTAAGAAGACCAAATCCCTGGGCACCATAATTCTTATATAATTCTCTGTGTGCCGTAAATGCCTGTTGCCCTCCAAAGAAAATCACATTAAGATGATAGAGGTTTTAGACATGTGCCTTTATCCCACCAAGCAGACACAGCATGTGGCCGGCTCATGTGTCATTTCCTATAGGCCGATCTCTGACTGACGCACGGGGAGACAGCGGTTCCCAAACACTACTGCTTTTCCAGCAGAGAGTGATGGGAGACTGAGCTGCGCTCTTATACTTTGGTTCTGCTAGCAAGAGCAGCAGTTTAGCTGGTTTTAATTCCCTCTGGCTGCTTCATGACGGTTTTAAAGGAAAGAATCATTGAAAATCTCATTTAATCTTTTTGTATTATTATTATTTATTAATTGGGAAATAGAATTCTTATGTATTTAGGCAATTTGAAGCGACTATGTCGTTCAAAAATATTAAACTTAGATTTTAATCTTTACTAATGTACATTTCTCCATAGAAACCGTGTGTTTTCTCTCTCTGATTAGCCCTGAAATGCACTTTGGTAGCTGATCAACTGCTGAACTGACTTACAGAGCACACACACAACAGTGTGTTTCTCAGTGCGGTCACTATGTTTGTCAAACATCCACAACAAACGAGGATCTATGCACAGATTTATTTTACTGATTTTAGATCACCTGGATCTCAATGTAAAGCCACACTTTATTGTTGCCATTGTAATTAGTGGCCTCTGTCCAAACAATTTAATTAAATAGGATTTTTTTTTTTTCCAATTTAAAGACTTTCAAGCAATATTACCATATAAAGTATGTTTTCTTTTGACATATGTGGAGTCCACATTGTTCTTTACCATAGACCCAGCTCCAAAATGTTGAATAGGTGGACTTAATCAAAGTGTATTTGGCTTTTTTTTGTGTGTCATTCTTATACCGCACATTTGGCCATTTTGTTATTGTGCTAAAAAGGGGGGGGGGAATTCAAAAACCCTTCAAACTATTAGACCTCGGTGACCTTTTTCCATGCCAAACTGTTTATTCTGAACCTGCATCCTCTTAACCTTGTCAGTCTCCAGCCTTATTTCCACCGCTGCTTTTTCCATACATTACTAGCGCATGCAGATGGAGAATGTTCGGCAAACTCAGTCAGGCATAACTAATCACTCGTGCAGATTGGTTCCTGATTTTGACAGGTTGCTCTGGTGGCCTGAGCGTATGATTATGTGCATAAATATCGGGGTGGGCACAGGTTGCCACTGTCCTCGGTGGGTCTCTAAAAACATACTCCAAGGCAAGGTCACGACATTAACCCTGGACATGTGTTTTAAGTTTCTGAAAAACAATATGCGAAGTATTTGAAACCACGCTTTTTGCCCAAAGGAAAAATGTAATTTCAAAATATTTTCACTATCCTATTCGTGGGGGCTTTCAAAGCCATCCATTGTTTTATTTATGTAATATAGTAATTTAATATTATTTACTGGACAAACATCCAGCACTAACCCATAATTTTGTTACCCAGAGTGGAGTAGCTGAATAATTCAAACTAAAAGCATTTATTAATTTTTCTTTGGAGAATTGTGCTCATTGGTCTCAGGCTGATTGTTGGGGGAGTTTTCCCCTAAACTATTTCTCCAGAGATTTGTCTCAAACATTCAAACCCAAATTCAGATAAAGTGGATTTGTTGTCATCGATGCCTTTAGATAAAAGATACAGACTGGCTGTCTCATCCCAGACAGAGAGCTATTCCAAGGGGAGACATTAGTCTGCAACTCCATTTTTCACTGCACAGTGGCTCCTCTTAGTTTGGCTGCAGCCTGACAATTCAATCCACTGTTCGTTTTCATGCGCTGAGCTTGGCAGCAAAACCGCATCTGAATGCATGTAGTGGTCTGAGCAGCCCTGACTGTAAATGAGGCCCAGACACTGTTGTACATCTCATGAAGACCAATGGGGAGAAAACTCACAGTTTTCAATTATTAAAATGCATGGGGGAAATTCCAAGGTTTTATACTTTTTTTTTTTCTTTCTTTCATGTGGCTGTGGTCGGAAGGAATCTCAGTCTGCTAACATTTTTGCAAAGAGGCCCGGTGTGTTTATGCTGCAAGTTAAATTGACCGGTTCCAATTATGAAATGCTGAAAAAAAAAATTGCTTTCAGCATACAGTACAGTCTGTGGGTGTAATGAACTTTTGAAGCGACAAAGGCGAGCTCCCCGAGTGTCTTCACATCACTGAGATAATGTTTAGGTCAATCTGACCCAGCTGTGGGTCTCTCTAGTGGAAAAAGATTTTTGTGCAAAAATACCAAGACCCTTTTTTATTCCCTGATTCATATTTTTCTCTTCTTTTCTCTTTTACCAAACTTTAATATATTATCCAGCAACCGAGAGACTTCACCCTCCCTTGGCAGGAATTTCTAGAAAACAGATACATGAGTTGATGTGGGGGCCTCAGAGTGCCCTGACGGCAATCCAAAAATGGAAGATATTGTTGTTCAGCTGATAATAAAAAGCTTTTTTTTTTTTTTTTTCCCAAGCTTAAGTTATTCACATGGAACTGTCAGGAAGCAGTGATTTTCTTCATGTTATCCCCCCATGATTACAACTGAGCAAGCTAACTGATTATTTTCTACAGTTTGAAGCTTGGCTGCCTTATATAATTATTATCAAGCTGTAAATTATTCATCCATGGTGTAATAACATCAGAGTTTTAAAAAAAAATATATGCTTGTCAGCACCCCTTCCATGACATCTACTCAAACACACACTTTCCTCGCTAACCGAAGCTACTGTAGATACAGCGAGGCATCAAGTGTCAGCGCACATCAAGCGGACTTGAACGCACCAGTTACCGGCTGACATGCAAACATTCGCATTAGAGAAAATAAAAATAAAAACTATATAGCCTGCATTGTACATATACAATTATCTGTCCAACCATCACACTATCATATGGATAATCTAAGTCATATAATAATATGCAATATAGCGGAATAAAAGAAGTATCACATTTGTATTGAAATTTATGTGCAAATTAGATAAATAAATACAATGTAATGCGATATGCAAATGCTGGATATGCACTAAGTTATGAAATCACTGTTTCACTAGATCCAAGTGTCAGGGAGCAATTTCTCACCAGCTCTCTCTGACAATTATGCTAAACCAGCCAAACGGCCTTTAAAAGGCCAAGTAGACTTTCCTGTACACTCTAGATTTCTGCATTGTTAGGACCTAAAGTGTCCTAAAATTCCTCTTCCAATTAAAGCGGGAAACTTCTTCTGCTATTGTGCTTTGTTCATAAATAAATTACCGATGTGGCTCCAAGTCTTTTTCAAAATTTATTGCACCAAGTGGATCACATTGCGATTACACAACAAGTCAGTCTGGCGTGTTTGCACACTCTTTCCTTTTGCAATGGTTGTGTGTGTGTGACAAAGTTCTGTCAGGCCAAGTGTGTCTCATTATACAACAATACTGTGTGTGGCCACTATGCCAAAGTCCTGTTACAGGAGGGACTCCTGGGGCTTTGTCGGTGTATGTCGTGACGAGGGTTAGGATTAGAGTATCTTGGGAAAACAGAGTAGTCAGCGGAGGTCCTCACAAGTCTGTGTGAGCACGCAAAAGTGTGTGCTTGCATCTGTACGTATCATCTGTGTATATTTTATGGGAAATCTATAAAAGCAAAGCACGGGACTCTGGAGAAACCTGATTAGGCCTGAGTTGAGTTCTCAAATCAAAATTAATTTGGGAGATGCTCTGGCTCTCTACCATTACCTGAGGCAAAGTCATTAAGTTAAGGAATCGCTGCTCAGCCTCACAAGCATTCATGGTTAATCTAAACTAGGCTGATACAGGCTTTCTATTGGTCACTACTGCTTCACTGATGTTAGGTTTTGGCATGTGAAGTAATTAAAATCCATTGCTGTGTCACATTCCTCATCGCCGTGGTCTCTGAGTGCAGGTTATGTGCTTTATGATCCAAACAAGATAATTCATTCTGTAGATGCTTTCTCAATTAAGCAATTAATAAATTGCTTAATTGTTGTCTGAGGTCATACATTCTAAAAGACAGTCATTAGCAATGGTAACATATTTATATTATCCCATTTGGGCACAGGAGATGGGTTTTGGAGAGGCATGCCCCTTTGTACTTGAATGCAGGCTCCAGTGGGAAGTGCCTGTTATTAGTAATTCTCTCTGTGGTGTTTCAGTCTTTGTGACGGTATGCAGAGTGACATTTTCTATTTCTTACACTTACCGAAGTATCACAAGAGTCCAGCTGAAGAACAGCCATTAAAAAGGGGGTTTGTGATGACAGTAAAAAAAAAAAGGCGAGACTCTATTGTTATCAAGATATATTTGTGCGAGTCCATTTAAAGATATGACTCAGCCGTAGTTCATTAATGGAGAACTAAAACTGTCTCGACAACCAAAGCCTTTTGATTAGCCAAGGACAGCCTGTCTTTGGAGTGGACCGTCTAAAAAGAGAGAGGAGGGAGGAAAAAAAAAACAGAAACATTTGTTGATACTGAAGTAGAAAAAAAAAAAGGCTGAAAACTGCTCCAAGGTTTATAAAGCTTTTGATTATGGGCTTTTTCACACCTTCGTTTGCAGCACGTCTGTGCTTAAAGATGATGCTCGGTTAGTCTTTACTCCAAAGATTCCTATTTTTATCAACATTTTTTGTGGCTGCATTATAGCCATATATATCCTGCTAATACCAGGACTTTTTTGCATTTATTTTTTTCACTTCTTGTTTACTGACATGACGATAACACTACCAAACCCAAACTCACAACATCATATCCCAAAGCCAGCCCTTTCAATACCAAGAGGTAGCCCAGGGGTTTACATCCATTTAAACTGAGTACCCCCCCCCCCCCCCCCCCCCCCCCAAAAAATTTTA
>VUQJ01026807.1:0-13744 GCA_015108635.1 Andinoacara biseriatus
CAGCTCTTTGCTGTCTCCGTGCGAGCTTTGCAGGAGCCCCTCCCTCTACTGTGTGGTGTGTCTGTGCCCTCTGCCCCGCCCTGTCGCTCAATGTGGACACACAGACGCTGCCGCACATCGTAACCACTCACTGCCGCTCCGATCAATTTATGTTTTACGGCGCACTGACCGGAAATGCTAACTTTTCACAGATGCGTTAAACCAAAAGTAACGAGTTTGTTTTGAAAATGTAAGAAGTAGAAAGTACAGATACTTGGGTAAAAATGTATGGAGTAAAAGTAAAAAGTAGTCAGAAAAATAAATACTCAAGTAAAGTACAGATACCTAAAAAATCTACTTAAGTACAGTAACAAAGTATTTGTACTTCGTTACTTCCCAGCTCTGACAATAACACATAAAAACAGTCCTATAGATGTATCCATCACCTGGGCTTATCACACACAGAGAGATGAAAAAGGCAAAATTATATAATTTATGAATTATCTATAGTGGTAAACTCAGGGTCAAAACAGGCCAAAATGATCTGGAACGGTAGTACAGATGTCCATAAGTTGTGGTTACGGTAGTTTAGTATCTTGCTAGTGCTACAGAAGAGGAGTGAGCATAAATGGATTAGCATGTAGTATCAGGCAATTTCAAATGCAACTTCAAATTCAAATTTCTATAACCCCAACAAATATTAGCAAACACACAAACTTGTTTGTTCGTTGCACAGTGTGTCTGGGAGCTAAAGGTACAGCCACTGTATTTCCAAAGGAGGGAAAATAATCTCAGATAACTTCACTCAGAGGAGAACAAGAGTATATTTAGGGTATGGACTGCTCAGTGACATTTTATGAACAGGAAATTTAAAGCTTACATGTAATGTCCTCATTTATTAAATAAGATATTGGATCTGTATGTTATGTGAAGTTGTGTTTTTTTTTATATTGTGAAACATCCTGCAAAACAAACTGAAGTTTACTAACTTTGTGTTTTCCAAAGGTTGCATGAAAACACTCAGTACTTTAGTGCAGGATAAGCAGGTGAACTTACTGTACTGAAAGAATTTACAGATAAGCTCTGTACAGAGTACAGAGTAGCGGTTCATGGTCAGAGTTACAGGTTCCATCGAGGGCAGCAGAGATGAATTTAAGTTGATGATGCTTAGATTCATTCATTAAAGTCAACCTTTTTACGAACTGTATACAGCCTAGTATAAAGACAGTATGAACAGTATACTATAAGTCGGAATTCAGTTGTGGTAATCCATAAAGAGCAGTAAACCTCAGAGCAGCAGCATCACAGTGGCTCACAGCTTGTACACAAAGAAAATTTACTGGAGCTCACAATGAAAATCATTGTGAGTTGTGATTCTTTTTCCCACACTGAGCCACTACAACTGATGTTGAGGCTACCTCACCTGCTACCTTTACCCCTGACTATATTCTTTTTCTGTTTAGGTGTGGAGGCAAATTCATCCTGTACAATGTAGGTGACAGAAAACAGATTTATTTAAATTCTATTTTTCTTTGCTTGTGTTCTTCATACAATAAATGTTCAAGCTCAGCTGACTTTAGGTTTGTTAGAAGTTTGTGTACCCATTTTTACATTAACATAGCACAAGGTCTCTTGCACAAAAATGACTGATAGAAAAAGCTACATTTTACTTTCTTATTTAAGTACATTTCAGAGTCTGTACTTTTTCACTTTTACTTCAGTAAAGAAGTTGAAGCAGTACTTCAAATTTTACCAGAGTATTTTGTCTGTATGTATTTTGGCCACCTCTGCTTCTACCTCGTTACACACATAGAAACAAATACAAACTCATTTCAAGAGTCCTGTCAGAGCCTTGTTTCGTGGCTCTGCACTCACCACTCTGGAAGCAGGACTAAGTAAGAGTTTAATTCTGTTAACAGACTGCTCCCTGCACACTGGGGCAAGCCAGGCTCAATGGGGCCTGATTTATGTGCTGACAGACTGTGGAGGCTCAGTGTTCTGTGTGCACTGGAAGACAGATCACTGCTGGAAGCTAAATAAAAAATCAATGAGAGTGAGGCTGGTTGGTTAGGGAGAGCGTCCGCTCGGCTTGAGTTTAACAGCGTTTTAACTCTCCGCTGACTGAGGTTGGGGGAACGGCCATCGATTTTGCCCCTCTCCAACCCCAGCCCCATCACCTTCCCTTCTGTCTTTTAATAAGTCAGTTTGGTGTTTGTGTATGTGTGTGTGTGTGTGTCTGTGTGTGTGTGTGTGTGTGCAGTATACTTCAATTTCCTTTTCTGTCAAAGACTGAGATGTAAGTGAGGGTAACAAACTCTTTTAGACTCACATAAACCTTCTTTAATATATTTCTTGTTATCTGTGTAGCTAGTTACATATAATTCTGTGGAGACAGTACAGTTCATCCATATATATAATGTACTTTTAAGCCTCACTCACAAGCTTGCACAAAGTTTAACAGGTGTTCCAGCACTTCCCATTTCATTTAACCATCTAAGGTTTAAGTAACTGCTATCCTATAAAACAAAAATATACTATTTTTATTTTTGAAAAGAGAAATGATCCTCGCAAGTCTTGTGACAAAAAAAAAATTCCTACAGACATCAGAAACTATTTCCTAAAGCTCCTTTTCGTTTTTCTCCAGAAGATATGATTAGGTTGGTAGACGAATAGGTCCAAAAAGAACAAAACACCATATGTCTCTGTGCAAGGGTCCACCAGGTTCTTCACAAAGTTCTGCCTCCCTGTTTGTCATCTTATCAAATTTACTTAAGAGTAGCTGGCTCTGGATCTGAGTACAGTTGAATATGAGAAGTGACTCTGTACATCTTGTTCAAAGGAGCCAGATTATTGTCAAACGTTGTATTGAGGATTCAGCAAATTCTGATGGTGTCACACAGGAGTTATTTATTCAGTCATTCAAATGTACCCAGAGTGCATGAAAAGTATTAACTTGTCTGTTGACCAGCCTACATCATATTAGACTTTAGTATATTTGAGTGTTGTGGCGCTAGAATCACAGGTGTGGTGTTATATGGCATTCTTTAGGAATGTATAGCTCACATTTGAAGGCATGAAGGAAAAATACTGGGTTTGTAGGGACAGGGATTTGTTGCCATGTCTAGCACCACTAGCTGAATCAATTGAGCCTTGAATGACTAAGTATATTGTAATTTGGCATTTCATTTAGGTATGTGAATAATATTCAAAACATAGGTGTAGCAGTGCTTTAATGTTAGCTTAAAATGAAGGATTTTTCACGCTGTAAATCACTTCATCAAAAGGGAAATGAAGCAAGGATGGGCTTATAATTAATTTTTAGCTGGAATTTGATAGCTTACTATATGATTCCCCGTAAATCTTCTATTGTTAACTTGTGGAGACATGGAGAAGCATGCTTTTATCATATAGTGTAGTTCAAATAGCTTCATATTTTCAGGAAAGATGAGTAGTACAAAAGTGTGCAAAACATACAGTATGAAAAGATAAATTCTTCACCCACTGCGCAGCATTATTGCTCGAGCTAAATATCACTGCACATTAAATACAATGTTTCTAAATGTAACATTTTTAAACTGTCAATGTGAACCTCACATATACCACACCCAGAAAAAAACCCATTCAGGCATAGGGAGAACATACAAACTCCTCACAGAATGGAAAAAATGGAAAACAGTTTGCCCTCAAAGTTGATGTGTTAGAAGAAGGAAAAACAGGCAAGCGTAAGGATTTGAGCGAGTTTGACAAGAGCCAAATTGTGATGCCTAGACGACTGGCTCAGAGCATCTCTAAAACTACTGCTCTTTTGGGGTGTTTCTGGTCTGCAGTGGTCATCTGCAGTGGTATCTATTAAAAATGGTCCAAGGAAGGAACAGTGGTGAACCAACAACAGAGTCATTGGCTGCCAACATGGAAAGCAAAGGGTGACCCATGTGGTCCAATCCAGCAGATGAGCTACTGTAGCTCAAATTCCTGAAAAGGTTGGTGCTTCTGATAGAGAGGAATACACCGTGCATCTCAGTTTGTTGCGTATGGGGCTACATAGCCACAGACCAATCAGGGTGCCCAGGCTGACCCCTGTCACCCACCCAAGCTCCAACAAGGGCAGGTGAGAATCAGAATGGACCATGGAGCAATGAAAGAAGGTGGCCTGGTCAGAAGAATCATTTTTTTTATCTTCCATGTTACGTCACATGGATGGCCATGTGCAATACCACACATATATTTCTGGTTAAAACTTAGGTTAAAAAAACTGATTAACAGTGGAAGAGAAAAAGAAGCCGCTTTTGGCTGCTGCCACCATCGTATGTGCAGTGATTTATTCTGAAGAGAATGTGGACACAACTATTACCAAGAGAAAGAAAGAAGCACTCCTATTGCTTGTTGACATTGTACACATAATTGAGCTAAGTTCATGAGACAAATAAACAGACAGGATCTCCTTAATGAAGCTCTACTGGGCAACGTTTACAGGCTTCTAGAAAGGGTGAGCCTGTCTCGTGTGTGGTATGGAGAAGCAATATTATACAGAATTATTCAAAATATTTAAATATACTAATATACTCTCTTGTTGGAAAAGCAGAGGGATGATTGGACATAGTGACAGTTCATCAGTTCATTTAAATATCCTTACACATGTGACACAATCAGACAAAAACTTAATTTACACATAGGCAGATATTTTTTGATTAAATATTGTATCCAGGGTTACTAGGGTGTGATAGAGTGAATGCTGTGTGGCTGTCTGATCAGAAAATGCCTAAGCCATCTCTACAGCATATTATCTTCACTGCTGGAGCCAGAAGCCACAACAGGTGATGGAAACAGATCATTGGTAGCAACAACAGCAAAAAAGCTTTGTTTGTTTGTTTGTTTGTTTGTTTGTTTGTTTGGGGTGAGATTAAAACAAGAGCTGCTGACTTTGTTTACTACAATTCTTCAATAATAATATTTAATTTCATACAATTGAGGGTGAATGGGGACATATAAAGATATTTGACCCTTCCTGATTTCTTAGTTTTTTGCATTTCTGTCATGATTAAATGTTTCAGATCATCAAATTGATTTTAGACAAAGAAAACCATAGTAAATACATAATGCAGTTTTTAAATGATGATTTGTATTAAGGGAAGAAAATTATCCAAACCTACAGTACCTGGTATAGTGTGAAAAAATAATTGTTCCCTCTTGTTAAATCATGAATCTAATCAATAAGCTGAGAAACAGTTGCTGACATCAATCGATCTGTAAAGGGTTACAGTACAAAGCAATTTCTGTGGCTGGCCTATCAATATTATTCCAAGAGCGCATCAAGAACTCATCCAGGAGATCACAAAAGAACTACAGGCCTCACTTGTCTCAGTTAAAGTCAGAGTTCATGATTCAACATTAAGAAGGAGATTTTGCAAAAATGGCATCCATGGGAGAGTTCCAAGGCAAAAACCACTGCCGACCAAGAAGAGCACACAGGCTTGTCTCAAATTTACCAAAAACTTTTGGAAAAATATTCTGTGGACTGAAGAGACAAAAGCTGAACTTTGTGGAATGTTTAAGTCCTGTTATATCTGGCATAAAAGTAGCACAGCATTTTACAAAAGATCATCATACCAACATTCAAACATGGTGCTGGTAGTGTGATGGTCCGGTGCTGCTTTGCTGCTTCAGGATCTGGATGATTTGCTGTAATTGATGGAACCATGGATTCACCTCTCTACCAGAAAATTCTGAAAAAGAATTTCTGGCCACCAGTTTTGGCCCTGAAACTCAAGTACATGTGATTTATGATGCAAGAAAATGATCCAAAACACACCAGCAAGTCCACCTCTGAATGGCTCAAAAAAGACAAAAACCAAAATGAAGGTTTTGGAGTGGTCTAATCATAGTCCAGACCAAGGTTAGAATCATTTTAGATTTTACATTATAGTTTAGTTTATTTAGTTTTCTTTTTTCCCTCTAATTCAGTTCATTTAAATTAGTTTTTAGTGTGGTTTTGCTTATTTTTAGTACTTTTTATTTTGTGTTTAATGTTTAGCTTTAGTTTTCATTAGTTTTATTTTAGTCATACTTTGTCAGGTGCAAGATTCAAGGTGCAACAAATGTATCAGTGCATTTTCTCCTGTATTAACTAGCTAGCAGTTATTTTTTCAGTGAAAACAGTTTATTATGGTTGTCACCTTGCTGCATGGCTGCGATGCTGTTTCTCTGCTGGCTGCTCAGAGATGCTGAGATACTCAGTAATTCGACAGAGCTGAACAGGCCAATCACAATCGTTGCGTGGACAAAAGGTGTCGTTACGTTCCTCGAAAGGTGCACATCAGGTTACATCATCGGTTACGTCATAGGTTACGTAGGTTCAGAGGGGTTTCCGTGGCTGCCTTGTTCGCTCTTCACAGGTGGACTTTGAGGTTGGTGCGGATTTTCCTCTTTAGAAGTCTTCCACACGTTTTGTCATTATCTACAATAAGACACTTGCTTCTATCTGTCTCACCATAATACTCAAAGAAATCCCATATGGGACTTTGCTGCTTTCTCCCAACTTTTGCTGTTGCCATTATTTTGCAGACTGGTGCAGAGAGCAGACACACACACACAGTGAGGTATGACACTCAAAGCTAAAATTGCTGGAACGGAAAAATTATTTCATATCAGTCCACAAGGCTTTTAAATGAAATAACAAACACTATCATTTCAGTTTGTTTTGGTTAGTTTTGTAAAGACACAATACAGTTTCAGTTAGTTATTGTTTTTTTCCTTTTAATTATAATTTTTATTTGTTTGTTTATTGAATTGTTTTAATTTGGCCACACTGAACAGTTTTCAAGCATGAATGGTTTAAGGTCATGCCAAAGCATCTCAGTCTGATTGAAGTCTGGACCAAGGTTGAGATGCTTTGACATGACCTTAAACTGTTCATGCTACATTTCGATCACTTTTTTTTCCCCTTAATAAATGAAATCATCATTTAAAAACAGCATTTTATATTCACTTGGGTTATATTTGTGTAATATTAAAATTAGTTGGATGATCTGAAACATTTAAGTATGACATATATGCAACAAACTGAGAAATCAGAAAGGGGCAAATACTTTTTCATGGCAGTGCAAGCTTTCATTAATGAGCAGACAAAAGCAGACGATGGACTTAGTCACCCAATGCTTGTATAAATAAAATCCCTGGGCAACAATTTCTCAACATCATTAGGAAAACTGTAAAAGTTTAACAAGGCTGCCAACCATAATGAAAAATTTCCATGACACTTATCCTTAGATAAATAAGTGTGCTGTGTTGTGCCCTCTCACCCCAGCTGCAGCCCTCTCTGACTGGCACTCCCTGATCACCCTAATGAGGCCTGGGCATGAAGCAGGGCAAGAGGGCACCGCCATTATCCAGTGTCTCCCCCATTAAAATCACTTCCAACAGCAGTGACCGTCCAACATGCAGTCATCCTCCACTACAATTAGCGAGTAAAATTATGCAAATATAGAACAGGGGAGCTGCCGTGAGGATACACAACATAGAGGCTCACAAAGCTGGGGAGGTGATCTGAAGGAGAAGTGAGGAGGCGGGTTGTCCGGAGGGCAGACAGTGATTAGTAGCACCAACGTGGCCATCGTCATGGCGATGATGTTGTTAGGGTGGGGACAGAGTGAGGTGACTGAGTGACAGGAGTAATTACTTAGGAGAGGTCACTCTGGGGTGATGGGGGATGAGACAGCACTGCTGGGGACCCCGCTGGCCCCCTATGTCACTGACAGCCACCTACTGAACTCTGCATAGCCCTGTTACACAGAGGTCGCTGTACATACACTTTACTAACAACAGTAAGCACTGAGCTTTATATCCATGTAAGTCTGACTTTACACATATTCATACACTTGACAGTCCATTAAATGACCACTACAGAATATTCATTAAAATGTGTTTAAGAATAATTCTTAGCAGACATTCTTTAGTTTAAATATCTACAATTTACAATCATCCTGCTTTGCATATTTTTCATCTATAAGTTTTTTTGTTTTGGTTTTGGTTTTTTTTTTGGCAATCTAGGAATCATTTTGAGTTTTTAGTGGTTAGCTGATGACTGTATGAATGGACTTCAGAAAAAGAACATGTTTACATATCCAAGCAAAAATAATTTTTCACGTGTCCGTTTGGCTCCAATTTAATAATTTGTATCTTCAGCAACAGGTGAGCATTCAAAAAGCCAAAACCACCATGAGATGGCAATTAGAACACCAGAAAGAACAGAAAGGGGACACATAAAAATGCAGTGTTCTTGTGACAACATCCATAAGTAATTGCTTGAAACTTAAATGATGGAAAAAAAATGGTCAAATCAAAAACCTCTTCACATACACAAGGTTATTGTGACCCATTTAGGTTGACATCTGTGTTTAGAAATGCAAGTTTTGCAGCATCATTAAGGGTACTCCGGTTTCCTCCCACAGTCCAAAGACATCCACTTACTGGGGTTAGGTTTATTGGCCACGCTAAATTGCCCATAGGTGTGAATGTGAGTATGAGTGGTTGTCTGTCTCTCTGTGTTGACCCTGCAACCTGTACAGAGTGTAACCCTGCCTCTCGCCCCATGTCAGCTGGGATAGGCTCCATCCTCCCCGCAACCCTAAACAGGATAAGCGGAAGTGAATGGATGGAACTCTTTAAGATATGATGGATCCTGAGTATTTTAAGACCTTTTATGTGAGGAGAAGGATTTAAAATCCCTCTCAGTGCTCTTGCTGCTGTTTTCTAGATCAACTGTATTTTAAGGAACTTTAGGAACTGCCTGATAATAGGAAATTACAATAGTTCAGCCTAGATGCAAGGACTAATTTTTCAGTATTACTCTGAGACAGAATATTTATAATCACAATTGTTAGGTCTAAATACATTTTTATGTTTAACCCAAACTAAAATATTGTCCTAGCCCTTGTCAGTTCCTACCACAGTGTATAAAAAAGAAATAAAATAATTAACTTCTTGAAAAACTGTTTCACATTCACCCTGCTGATGAGTTGTCACCTCATAAAATGCTTTATTTTTCTTTGAAGGTACAGATACAAATGATTGTTTCAGTTCAACTTGGAGAACATGTTTTGTTGTCAATTAGTCTTATAAAATTACCCAAGTCGAGTTCACCGTAAACAGCCTGTTACTTTTAGTCCTGTTCCTAAACTGCCCTTGAATATGTAGAATAAAATGAGGACCAAAAAACTACCCTCTAAAAGCTTCAAACTGATACTCACAAGGATAGAAGCATGAGAACACACACAAACACACACTCACAGACAAAGCTTGAGGGGAAGTGACAGAGCCACCTGGAAGCGTTGCAGAGCCTGCTGTGAGTAGAAGAGTGGAGCTCTCTCCACAGATCAGCCCCACAAAGGACTCTCTGTCAGTGGTTTACCTCTCTTCATACGACTTGTCACCACGTTCTTCCTCTTTAGTGCTTCTCTCGCTTAGATGAAGCCATGTTAGAGTGAGGGTGGAGGCACAGCGCTCTAATGCATTCAGAGGAGGTTGGTTGTGAAGTCTGGTTCCCCCCATGCTCTTCCTCCTAGGCTGGTCTATTGATTGTTGTGTGCGTTGCTGCTTCCCGAGATCCTCGTCAAGCCTTGTTATAGCAGCAGCGTTCCTCTGCCTTCCTTTGGCAGGTAACTACAGTGGTGCATTCTGGGATTTTAACAGCTCCTGAGTTTTAACTGACACATTCAGGCTTTTTTATCTATATTAATTTTCATTCCATTTGGTCCTGACTGGGCATTACTCTGGATTTTTGATACATTGCTCGGAGGAAATCACTTGCCAATTAAAATGCAAAACTAAATTTCTTTTTAATTTCTGTCAACAAAATTTGAATTTCTGTAGTTGGAGGTTTTCACTGTATTTCTTTTACTATTAAGGTAGATGTATTTATATGTGGTCCTGTATGTACACTGCCTGTTAATGGCGTTGATCTCAAAGGTCATGGGCATGCATGGATGATGCAAATTTCAACACAGAGCCAGCAAGACAGTGTGAAATAATCTGTATATTCCAGTGGTAGGAATACATGTGCAAACCTTTCTCTCAGTTGCAATATGAGCATAACTTTAATGTAATCCTGCTGCCTATTTATCCTGTTAATTTCAAATGTTTCACTTCCCTTTCCAAAGGCCTACCTGAAATCAGGTGCATAGAACTACAAAAGATCTGATTTTAGGTTGATTTACCCGAGAAATGGAAAATTTCTGTTTCTTTTCAAATTTTTGTACACACATTTATGTTTGGCATACTGCGGGCAATATAAAAGAAATAGTTGCTCAAGAAATTTGCGTTTGGCATATAACATAATATTTGGACAAGACGTGGCAGAGCTCAGGAGTTGTCAGCTAAATGTTTGCTTGCCAGGTTTGAACGATGCATACGTAAATGAAAACTGTGAAATTAAATGGGAATAATTTTGGTTATCAAACTGGAGCAAATTAAGATGATTACTTTTAGGACAGAAGTTAATGCTGAGTAAGTTTAAACTCCTGGCAACTGCAATGCAAAACAGTGACAGTTCTGAATTATTTTAGGCCTTAAAGAATTCATCTATCCATCCATTCACCTTATTAGAATTTAGGAAAATAAAATTTCACCTCGTATACAATTATCATGAAAAGTGAAATTGTTTATTAAGGCCAAAACGTTTTTGTCTTTTAAAAACATTATTTGATTTAAAAACTTTTTTAGAGGGGTTTAACTTTTACAGAGGGCTTGAACTCACTCTTTGAGCCAAACTCAAGTAACCATTTGAGGACCATTTGGGATTTTTGGTACTCTGGCATTGGGCCCCTTTTGTCCCGCACCTGGAGGTTTCTGCTTGGTTCAATATAAGGTTGATTCTTTTCTTTTTTTGTGACCAAATGTGTGTCTCAGATTCAGAATGTAATAAAGGCTTGTCCAAAGCCTAAATTCTCTCCTTGGAATAGACCAACTTTTTGAGTGTATGTATATGTTATGTATGAATGAAGGAAGGAGAGATTGGATATCCTTTAGGGTGTATTGACTTTTTCTTCAAA
Organism: Andinoacara biseriatus; assembly: GCA_015108635.1. NCBI lineage: Eukaryota > Metazoa > Chordata > Actinopteri > Cichliformes > Cichlidae > Andinoacara > Andinoacara biseriatus. Next base: position 11,025 of record VUQJ01026807.1, read on the forward strand.
TATTTTCCTGAACATGTTCATGGCAGTCACACTGACTAACTGGGATGTTGATGTTTGACTGCTAAGTTCCCACTGCACACTGGATAGCCTTAAAACTTTGGGGGGAGCTTATGAAAAGTTGATCTAAGTAAATATTTTATGTAGGCCATTTTTGTGTTTGATTAACCAGCTTGCTGATGTGTATATGCAGCCCTAGGAGCACAGGGAGGACAAACTCAACCCGCCGTTTGCCACTCATTTGATGCACTCATCCATACAAGCTTCCTCCTTCGCTCGCTCTCTCTCGCTCTCTGGTCTGCCCATTAACTTCAATTAATGTGATGGTTCATCAGTGGTGAAGGACTCTGTCATGGGGATGTACCCCACTACTTATCTGATTACTCTTAATGGGAGAAAATACGATAAACAAATTCAATTATCCCTGACCTATTTCCAGTGGTGGGGACATGAGATTATTATTCATGTCATCTCTGACGTATGAATATGAAGAGGTCTAATTACCTTGGTGTCACATTATGGATGGACAGGGTATGTAAATATATTCTGTATTCATCGTGATGAACCTCTCTGTTTTGTAAAGGCCAGAAAGGGAGTGAGTGATACTGAAGATGAACACCCCCTGTTGTGTCCTCAGTGGCCATCAATTCTTCACCGAGAGTGGCCTTCATCCGCCTGTATTGATGATAGGAGTGCCGGCACCATGGACTCCTCCAGCAACCACACAAATGATGAAGACAGATGGATATGGATTTCATTAAATCTGGAACTGACTATATGAAGATTGAAGGTGGTAATTGAAGACAAATGACGCTATGTTTACTAATCCAGCCTCTTCTCATCTAAATCTCACTTTTAAGCATTTCACATACACGCATTACAACAGATGAGAAAGTAATGACAACTAATGCTTTTTTTTAAATGTTTTTCTTCCTTAAATTAAATGATACTTGCACATGATTTCTTTTCAAATCAATAGATGAATGCAACTATTCCAAGATAAACAAAAAACTATTATAAAAACTATATATAGAAAACAGGAATATTGTTATAATAAAAATGGAGCTATTCCCACATTTGGGGTTTTAATGGTATTGGAGAGTGTCATGTGACACATCTGTCTAAAATAATCCCCAAACTATCCAAGTCATTCTGAATGATTTGGGGGACATTTTCATTCTGGAAGAGCTCACAATGGTTCAGTTTTCCCCTTTAACTTGTCATTAATATGTAGCTAGGGAGAAGTATTTAACAGATACATATTTTTCTGAGCCAGAACTGAAGGATTGCTAATTTTGAGTTTTGCAATAATCAAGGGGAGAGAATTACATTTAAAATGAATGTGTATGCATATGTGCTGGTTGTGTTACAGATATTAAGGTGAGGGCATCCCTGATGTTTTCAGCTTGCTCCACTGTGTAGAAGTAGAAAACTTAACCCAAACCCTACCACTAACCTTACATGGGATGCCAACAACAGATGGATGTTACAAACGTAAAGTGCTCTTATAGATATTGTATTCTACAGTATTGTAATCATAGGAACAAAGCCTTTGCTTAAGATATAATTTTAAAAAAACTTAAGAGTTTTTGAGTGATATTAGTTTACTCTGCCCTGTTCTGTCTTCTTAACATGAAGGCAACTGAAGACTGTGCAGCATTAAATGACTTGTATGTAGCTCTCAGCATGGCTTCGTGTCTGTGGAATAGCATGGGCTCCCTCTGTTGGCCAGTGGATGGTCTCTGCTCTAACTGTGATGGAGGTGATGTGGGGCCAGTGGGATTGTCACGGGAGATGTACGGGGGTCCAGGACTGTTTGGGCAATGTTCCTGTTTCATCTCAAAAAGGAAACAAAAACTCTACATCTTTAGAGTTGAAGAAATTCACTTGATTTAACCCTCGCTGAGAGTGAGTGCCTGCTGTTCTAAGACTATGTGTTTCCTTATATTGAGCTGTTGACTGCTTGTGTTTAAGCCTTTATGTTACTTTATGTGCTTTTTTTTTCCCCATTTCTCTTCTCTAACTCTCAGCCCTCTCCACTTTTCCGTTTGTGTGCGTGCATGTATGTGTGAGAGTGTGTACGTTTCGTTTTCCATCTCTGAATACACTGGCGCTTGTGTCTCGAAGAGTTCACTGACTCTAAAGGATCGATGAAGGGAGGAGATTCAGAGCCAATTATTTTCAGCTTAATGGTCCCTGGGGTGTAGGGGTGAGCAACAACAAAACGCCTTCAAGAGACATCAATTCTGGACAAGCCAGATCCTCCATCGCTACACTGCCACAGTGTGGGCATCAACTCCCCATTCTCTGGAGGAGAAGGAAGTGCACACACACTCCGAAACATGTGCACAGTAACAACAGCTGGAAAGTGTAGACTTGGAGCATCACTACTCCATGTGACATCCTAAACCAGGGAAGCAGCTTGATGGCAGGCAGGTACACAAAAGAAATCTGCTCAAAGCCAGAGGAAAGAAAAGGGAATGCAGTTCACTTCTGATCATCCACCATGTCACCAGGAATTTGGTTAGGGTTGTATTTTGTTTTAGACACACGCTAAATAAGTAAATATTTAGAAGATGCTTATCAAATGAAGTCAGATATCTCTCATGTCTCATTTTGGTATTCCAGTTTTTATGATAAAAGTTGTTTTGTTTTTTTTAATTAGCAAAAGTTAAAGGGGTAAAAAACGAACTTAATGCAAATAATATGCTTAAACTTTGATG
>VUQJ01026808.1:0-15843 GCA_015108635.1 Andinoacara biseriatus
ACATTGTGCTACCCTATGGTGTAACTAAATCAGATTTGTAATGCTGATATGCAACTCAAAGTTGCCCCATTGTGGCCTGCTGATCTGCAGAGTCCCATCCACAGGCCTATTTTTCATATAACATGCACTCTGACACAAATTTACAACACTGCAGTGTTTACAGTTCTTTTAGATCAAAAAAGTTTTTCAAACTTTATGACAGCTCGCAACACTGATAAAAACATTCACCACTCAGGTTGTTGGATTAACCTTGGCCTATGGAGTGTTTTTAAGTTTGACAACGTTCTGTTTTACAAAGTGGCAATCACATTAATAATTCACAAAATGCTGATAAAGGGGCAGCTATCACCATATCACATGCCAATTTTGGATGCCACCCACAGACACTGTATTCCTCAAATATAATGTATGATTGAGGACACGGGACACTCTAGTGCTTTTTTATAAAAGTTACAAAAGCAATCTCATCACAATTTTATATTACTTTCAACACTACGCAAATCCAAAATGTACGTGCACATGCCTCTCGTGCGTCTCTTTCAGTTGCTGATCTTGCTGGAGAACGCCTTAAACACTGATAATATGTACACAACAGCATTTTTTTCTAAGCAAATCCTTTTCTAGATTGCAAAGGCCTTAGTTTATTACTTATTTTTAATATTCCAAATCCCCTGTGCAAGTGGCTAGGTAGCCTACAGCTCTCTCCCAAGGGCAGCACCAGATACCACAGAGAGGTAGAGAGAGACTCTGCTATTAGCAACATTTAGGACATTTAGAACTTAGCAGAAAGTCCTAAATGTCCAAAAATACAACTACACTTTACTCAAGTTGATGGCGACAATGCCATAAGGTGTAGCTCAGGAGGTAGTGCAGGTCATCTACTAATTGGAAGGTTGGTGGTTTGGTTCCGGGCTGCACCAGTCTGTATGCAAAAGTATCCTTGGGCAAAATATTGAACCCCAAGTTGCTCTTGATGTATTCACTGGCATGTAAATGCGAGATAGAAGCACTTAGATACAGAAAAAAGGGCTTGTATGAATGTGTGTGTGAATGGGTGAACGCAAATGTGTTGTATAAAGCGCTTTGAGTGCTTAACTAAAAAGCGTTACATAAGAAGTAGTCCATTTAAATAAGTCCAACAAGTCTTTTGAACACAGAAAAGACTGAGGATGTGTAGAGTGACTCCATCTAAATCAAGCCACAAGGGACATAAAGTGACCCAAGTCTAAATGACAAAATGTAGAGGAATGAAGCAAGCAGTGTCAAGTATCCAGGGTTTCTCATTCATATAAAAACTCTTTGTGCCCACTAAACAGGTTTTGGCCTTCCATGAAGAAAAGTTTTTTTATTTACTAAAGCTACAGTCTCTTTCTCTTTAAACATCCTTTATATCCAGTCCATGGGACCAGTGTTGCTTACATGCATAGTCACTACCCAAATGCTAGTTGTCAGCCATGAAAAACGCTGGTATCCCATGTCTGAAAATGTCTTGTCTTTTGTCTAAAACAAACAGTAAGTAAGACAAAACAAACAGCATTTTTTTTTAATTATTTATCCTTTTGACTTGTATGGCTGTTTTCTGTTTCTGTCTATACTTGTCATACCAGGACACACTTGAAAAAGAGATTTTAATCTCAACGTGTTTTTTTTCCTGGTTAAATAAAGATAAAATAAAAAAATAAAATAAAAGATTGCAAAATAAAATTTTTGTAACAAGATGGAAAATTAGCCCTTGCTCTCAAGTGAAAAAAAAAAGTTTTTTTCAGACACTTTATCTCCCACAGCATTTGAATAGATTTGAATTTAAATTAGACAATCATCCTCTTCTTTTGGCTTGTTTCCCTTTAACATTAACATATTTACCTGAATATAGGTGTATGACCAGGCTTGGGTTTATTCCATGAGAAGTGCGAGGGCACTGAGAGGAACTGTTCAGCAGGCCCGTCCTTCTTCAAGCCGTGCAAGACCTCGTCTGAAGGGGAGTCTAGATTAGGAGACATATTTCCCTGATCATCTAGTCCCAGATCCCCTTTACTAGTCTGCATAGTTGTTCTGTCCTGTGAGGTCTTCCTTGTCTTGGAAGGGATGTCTGCCTCTGATGGGCAGCACTGAAAGGGTGACATGCCTACAGGAGGACTGATAATCCAAGTGTCCTCTGTCACGCTGCCCCTAGGTGAAGGTCCTGGTGTGGGTGTGGGTGAGTGATGAGGAGATAAAGAGCCAGGATAGCAGATGTCAGCACTAGAGTGACGCCTCTTCCCACAGGGTGAGGTGGGACGTGAGGAAGGCCTGGAAGGAGGGCGCGGGCTGAGCCAATTTTCATCAGTGACACTGGTGCGTGGTGAGTGGCAGGGGGACTGTCGGGGAGACAAGCTGATGGAGTGGGAGTGTTGCACAAAAGCAGGGTGATGGTGCTGCCAGTGGGGCTGCTCTTCCATAACTCCACCACCCCCAGTTTGAGGGGAGGGACAGACTGGAGAAGTAAGAGGAGAGCCCAGAGTAAACCGGGCTGCTGCTTCATTAAGCTCTGAGTCAACATCGTCATAGACATGTGAAAATGATTCACAAGAGGAGGCATCAGAGAACCAACTCCTAGATGAGAGGCTGCTGCATGGGCTGGGGCTGAGAGAAGAGTCCCTGTACGAGTGGTCCAGCGGCAAATACAGGTGGTCTCTGGACAAGGGCCTATCACTGTGGTAGTCCCCATCACGGCCATTGGCCCTTAGATCATCTTCGCTGGCATCCATCTCCTGCGGGCAGCTCGGGGAGATGGATGTGATCTGGATACTTGGGCACTCAAAGGCCTTTGGTGCCTCCACAGGAGCAGAGGGCAACAGGGGGGAGGTACCATACTTGGAGTCTTGTGCTTCATAGCTTGGGGGCTCAGATCCTGGTTTTTGTGTCTGAAGGCGTGGAGAAGTGTTGATGACAGAGGAGTGAGACACATTGCCATGGCGAGGCAAGCCAATAGACTGGTGGTTGGTGACCACAGATTGCGGCTGGCCCACATTCAGGATATAAAATGATGTGTTGTCATCAGGTTCCAAATCTAGGAGAAGAAAAGAAAGAAAAGATTAGGGTACAACAATGTGTGTCTGTTATTATTGTTGTTGTTTTTCCCTTTATTTTCCTTAATATGACTTAACTAGGTTAGTGAAAAGAAGATTGTTTTGTTTGTTTTTTACCAGAAAATCGCGATTCAGTCATTGATTTATTTAAAGATCTGTGTGCTTAAATGGACAAAAGTCTGTTATATTAAAAGGAATAAGAAGAGATGCAATGTGTCCACTTGTTGCCAATACAGTCCTCCTACTAATAGTGTATTAACCTTGCTCCAGTTCTGCTTTCAAACAACTCTCCATTACAACAGGGCTACACATGAACCTCTTCTGGATGGCCAAATTAAGTAAAATGCGGTTATGTGGTAATTTGTGTGGTTATGTCCTGAGTTTGTGCACTTGAGTCCAATTTCAGGAAATTAGATGCCAGGGTGTTGCTGGGTAGCAGACAGTCATACAGGCATCATTCCAAGAGGGATAACCAGTGAACAGCTCTACTCAGGAAACAAGTTCACACAACGGTGCGTGCTGTCGGCTGTCATCACAACTAGTGCCGGCAGGCTATTTATACCAAAGGTCATCCGGCACAGGCAGCATGTACACACACAAACACACCCACACACAAACAAATAGATGAGAGCCAATTGTGAGCATTGGCACTATTTGGTTAGAGTTTATTGATAAACTTCCACTGCTATTTTCTACTGCTCCCTGTGGAATACCTCCTCCCCCACCCACCACCCCATCCCAAAATCTTCTAAGTGTTTCAGGTGTTGTACTTGCAGATACTGTCACATGTTTGTTTTTTTTGTTTGTTTTAAAAAAAACACCTTCATTGCTTCATATGCAAAGTTTTACTTGTGACAACTTGTATGCATTTTGCAATAGGGCTGCCTTCTAACAGTCAACCAAAAATGAGTCAACAACAAGTCTTAGTTGAGCAAAGTTTTGAATTATTGGTTAGATGCAACGGGGAAAAGACCACACTGAAAGCAAAGAGGCTCAGTGTTAATATTTACATTGCTAGTCCTTCTGGTTATTAGATCCTAATTCAGTATGACAGGCAGGAAAGCCAAAGTGTTGGCCCATTTTGAGAGGATGACCACAAGAATTTGAAATCTAACCTCTGTGTGCAGATATTAGCATGCATCATTTACCAACCTCAAGCCTGGCTTATCAGTTGAAACACTAAGCATGGCCCCTCCCTCTAACTTTACATGGATAGTCACACCAGTTATTGTGGTGACATTCAGAATCATTACTGCTTTGTTAATGCTGTCGGCTTGCTTTATGTGTGCTTGTAAAACACATATTTTAGTCCTTATTACTTGTTGATTACTCACTTGAACTAACATCTACGAGGCAACTATGAAACTTCTTGGCCATGGTCAAAGATTGAATTTTGAAGTTGCTTCTTCTAATTTTGTATAGTACTGTATTTTACCACAAAAAATAATTTTATATCCCTTACAGAACTGCCAAACATTCATGATAAAAAGTCAACAAGTAAACTTAGCTAAAACCACAGTGTAGCCTGTACAGGATAAGGTTGTGAAATTATTACACAACACTTCCCCATATACCTTAAATGTACCTACCTGTCTAAAAATACAACTTTGTAAGATGTGAAACTAGAATCAACACTAACAAAACTAAAATCTTTGTAACACTGTCAAACACAGCTAGAGTGCCTTAAATTTGCACTTCTCATAAATATTTCCTCTTTAAGTGATAGACTGATAACAACAGTATTACAGCTTTGTCAAATCAGACATCAATGCCAGTTTTGAAGAAGTTTATGAAAAGCAAAAATAATTTTAGAAAGAGAGCATGCATCCATGAGTTTGCCTGCTATCTGTGTCCAACAGCAACAAAAGTGGCAGCAGCAGCAAACTTTTTATTTATAGCCGCTCGGCTTCTCACTGGCCCTGCCTGCTTGTCACAAGACCCAGCAGTGGATCCTCTGACAACAACATCTGACAGACAGAGCAAGAGAAGGACACCAAAGAAGAAGAAGAAGAAGAAGAGGAAGAGGAAGGAGGAGGCTGTGCCAATTAGAAGAAAAAAAATGGATTCACTGAGAACCTCAATTGGGAAATGACAGAATACAGAAACTTACAAACCTATAATTTCAGTGACACTGGCTTAATACATTGCACTTTTTGTTTTTTTTATACACATCAGTGATTACTGGTGTAAATACTTTTCACAAGCATCTTTGTTTCTTCCAATATCAACTAACACTTGCCTATAAAAATACTTTGTATTTATTCTGATGTTTTATCCTTAGCTTGGAAGTTTGAGATGGCCTTTGTATAATTGTGTACTTATTGTGCATTTATGGCTTGGTTATAAGTCTATGTAACCACTTCTGATTGAATTATTGCCTATTTTATCCAGTAAAATTCCAGAGACTGAATGGTAATATGCTGCTGTGTTAGGAAATTAAGTGCTACAATATAACAACTGTGAATTTTGCCACAAAATGTTCCCACAAGTCTGGTATTATACTAACTTTACTTTTTTCTGTACCCACACTTGTGTATGGAGTTGTTTTTTGTGAAACTCAAGTACATGAAGGGTAAACTGGTTTATTAGTATTAAGATACCGGAAATAATCTGATAAATATAAAGGTACTTTTAAATAAAAAGACATGTACTTTTATGATGCCCTCTGCCACAACAGTAATTATGTAATAATAAAATCAGAATTATTAATAATTATGTTTATCCAAACATAATTATTGTGAGGGAGTGTTAGACTTTCCATTAGATGTCTGTGCTAGCCTAGTGAAAAGTCCACGCCTCAGTCTTCTCCGATAACAAATGAGAAATCTCTCTGCCAGGTAGTCCTACAGTATCAGTGGTGCAATGGGCCTTTAACTTCAGTAGTTCAGATTAATAATTTTTAATGCTATGATACCTGTTCCTCTATTTGTTGTTTGTTTAGCTTACTTGGTTATATCACAGATAAAAATAAGGTCAAAAAGTCCATCTACTGTTACGCTTTTGTGTATTTGTATCCACCCAATAGATGGTGAAGACAGTAAATAAGTGGCAGGGAACAGATGAGGGTCAGATTGGGGGCAACCACGTTACCTGGCTCACAGCCCTTTCCTTGCTTTGAGATAAGATTAGCCTGCTACCTAAAACCTTCCAGTGCAAGGAAATCAGCGGGTGGTGGGGAACCCCCTTGTCAGAGCCAAACCCCAGTCACTTAAGGGGAGTAGGTCAGCAGAGAGGAGAGGAGAGGAAGAGGATAAGAAAAGGAGAGGAGCATGTAGTAGCATTATTGTTTTATCAATGGCATTGGTTGCAAATCCTCTGCCCTGTTCCTGAAAGCCCTGTGCGTCACAAACTCCTCAAGTGTCCATACATTGGACGGCCAATCTGGTTAAATAAAGATCTCTAAGAGGCTTTGCTGTACCTAACCTAATAATAGCTCCACCTCACTGGGAGATCTTTCAGTGAATCATGATGCATGAAGCATGGTGGATGTTTTTGACACACCACGGAGGCCACTGTGTTTTCACGGTAACCACAGGGAACGGCCTGATCCACTGGCTATAGTGGCATTCGCTATGGCTCCTTGACAGAAAGCTCAACAGGCCTCTGGCTGACCGTCACACTGCATGGGGATTCTCACTTGGGGGATAATCCGCAGAGACTTTGTCCCTCCCTCCTCCTACTTTCACTGCACACAAAGTGTGTCAGGGTCCTGTGACCAGCAGTGACATGCAGGCCCACATTCTGAGAAAGTCTAGTGTACTACAAAGAGAGGGAAGGATTTGTCTCCCCCAGAGAAGATGACAAACTCATTGCTCACTGCTTCAAGTCCCTGCTGATACGCCCAAGATCTTTCTCTCGACCTCTCTTTCTGCTTATGTGCAAGTCTATGGGTATAAACGAGTGGGTGGTGTATGAATGTGTGTACGTTCCTGTGTGCCTGTGGTTGTGCCTTCCTGTGCTTCTTTGCACATATTGTATGGGTATATGAGTGTACCTCTGCATGTGTTTGTGCGTATGCACCAATACATATTGTTGTCTTAGGTTACCAACTAGAGCCAAAACCATGTGGTGCTGAAGCAGGAGGGTAATCTAAGCCAGGGTTCCCTTTGTGGTGGGCAAGCAGGTTGATTAGAACAGGCTCTGCTTACATCCCCTGTACAGAGTGCTTTGTGTTTTGCCCAGTCTCCTCTTTCAGTTCTCCTCAAGAGCTGCTGATCAACGGACCAGAGCAAGTGTGCCAACACGCTATGAACTGTAATATATACATCAGTGAAATTATCAATTAAAACATTTAAAAAGTGTTAATTTTTTAAACTATGTTCAGTAAAAAGACAAAAAAAAAAAAAATCAAATGTGCAGTGCTGCTGAAATATTGTTTTAAATGTTTCTCAAACATTTTAGACATCAAATGTCCTTCTCACAGAAGAAAAGCCCAATTCCAATATGATAACACTTTTTTCCATATTTAATAAACATTTAATGGTTTCACTGTGTGGAACTCATTAGGCTTAATTTTTATGTAGGGTACCAACATGACAGGGATTACCAAGACAGCAAAAACTGAGTCAACAACTAGCTTTAATGAATGTAACATAGTGAAAAAAAATAGGCCTTTATTCATCAAACTGATTAAAAATAAACACCTTGATAAATGAGGTGAACAATTCACAATCATTTGACAATAACTGCTTTATAAATTAAAAAACAAAACTGGATTAAAAACATTTTTCACATTTTTAACATCTGGATTCAAACTAATATTTACAGTAATTACCAAAAGAGCTAATAAAAAGTGACTTTAGCACTTTCCCACTGGGTCTTTCAAGAACTCTGCAGCTGGCTGCTTGCCAGCATTTCTGAACACAGAGCCTGTGATGGACTTGGACAAACATATTGTAAGGGCTGGCCTATAACTGTGGCTCCAAACCTTGTTGACTGGGTTTGGGCCGATCCTACTGGAGAGCCTTCTCTGTGTAGGTTGCTGGGTATGTGTACATGTAATATTCAGTGATATGGAGGAAAAGAAAAAAATCAAAAAAATCATAATGTTAGGAACAGTGAGGCATGCTGGGTCTATGTAGAGTCATGAGGTAAAATACACATATAAAGCATAATATTCAGAAATGAGCCTCACTTTCATGTTGCATCAGCAGAGCCATGTTATCATCTTATCCAGTAATGTTATGCTAAGGTTACATCAAAAAGCCCTCCTGTGCCGTCACAGAAGACTCATCAGCCAGCAGAGGCTTAACAATGGAAGCCTAAGCCAATGTTAACATATGCCGGCAGCTAAATTAAGCTCCTAATTAACAACCTCATGCTGAGATAACATTATGGGATAAACACAGAGTGCCAAGTAACCACCTGAACTAAATACTCACCACAGTACCAAGTTCCATCTCAAACACATCAGTAATTGTGTTTGGGGTACATTTATTTAATACTCCAAAACGCTCTTATTAAAGGCTAATACTTAGTACATGTATTAGACAAATTTATTCATTTTAGTGAATTGCTTAATGTAAATTTCATGTATAAAAGAAATTTACAAACAATAACTAAAAACTGAAGAACTTAAAAAAATAGGAACATTAAAGAAAATTAAACTATCCAAACATGACTACGAAATCAAGAAAAAAAACCTTTTTTTTTTTTACAACTATCATGAAAACAAGATAATCAAGATAAAATGGTTACAGTACCACATTTCTGTCTTGTGTGTTAACAGTACACTACCTTCTGTATAAAGCTGGGGGGTTTGCTTTCACAAGCATTGATTTGTTCACCAAATAACAGGGAACACAAGCAGGGGTTAAACCATGGTGAGACAGGTTTGTTTTAGCTTACTGATGTGTTGTTGCAAGCGTGACCCTGCTCAGTGCGAGAAGAACCACAGGTTCACACATTTGAGTGCTTGGCTGAGGAACCAACAGTGCATCTCGACCGTTTGTGGGAGTAAGAGTTAGGCGCTAAGTGAGCACCTAAACATGACTGCCTCAACCTGACCGTAGCATCACAAAACTCCAGCTAGTCTTGGATAGCTGGCTTCAATTATTGCGGTGAGCCAGGCACAGCTGGATGATTGCCATTCATCTCCTGTCTCACACCGCATACTTCCAGACAACCTTATGTATCTCAGTTTTTTTATACCAATTTTAAAATTTTATTTATTTTCAGTTGAAGTTCTGCAAAATTAACTTTTAAAAATGTAAGATTTTAATTTTAATAATTGCATGTTTCCGTAGTCAGTGAGTAAAATTCAAATAATTATGCTCTCAATACTGACCAAAACACTTTGGATTTTTGCCATAAGTGACCACATCTACATGCAAACACACATTTTTGCGTAAACAGCTTCATCCTTTATATCAAAATGAATCTTCAAACTTACCCTTTAACTTTGCTATTCCTAAAAATATGTTTTGTTTTGTGTGTTTTTTAATGTCTGTGCGCATGTAATGACAAAACCCAGCCAATGATATATGCATGTATTGGTTTTCAGTGGAGCAGGAGAGCTGGCTGCCTGATGGCCTGCAACAACCCAGAGCAGATAACATCAGAGGCTACTGCTAGCAGGGGTGACATTTAAACAATCTGTCAGAGCTGACTGTGCATGTGCCTGAAAAAGTCAACTAGGGAGAGGGAGCATGAGAGAGAAAGAGCATGGAAGAGGGAGAGAAAAGAACACAGCAAGATCGAGAACAAAACACAGAGAAAAGGAGAACGCACAAAAGGCATAGTGTGAGGAGAACTACAAAGCAGATAGAGATAAAGAGACAGAAGAGTTAGCATTTGCACACTACACTTGCACACGGAACTAGATTCTTCAAACAAGGCTTTTTATTTTGTAGATGGTTTGTTTCTGGATTATCCAAAACACATCCGTAGTGTCCATCTACACCTGCAGACATTGACTCACCTTAACACAAAAGTAAATTACACAACTGCAGCAGCAGAACCACTTCCCACTTTATGAGTTCCTCACAGTATTCGAAGACTTGATGAGTATATGATCTGATAAAAGTGATGTACTCTCAAAGCAAAAGGTCCACCAGCCTTGTATTCGGGGGAGCCTTCTACCATCCACGTTATAATTTATCATGCTTGGAATCAGGCCAAAACAAAAAAAAAAAACTCAGGAAATAATCAAGGAGCAAACAGGAAGACTGCAATTTCCCTTTCAAAAAAAATGAATAAATAAATAAATGGAAAGGGTTATATAGCCAGATAGAATCCTAAACCTAGAAACCCTTCCCTTACATATTTTTCAAAGATCTAGAAGGTTATGCCTGTTTTGAACACCAACCCAAATTGTGCCTTATTCTTCTGAGTATAATGAATAGTCATATACAATCTATAAAATACATCTTTTATTTCAAATGAACATCAGCAGATATATTTACCCCACTTTGTGTCAGTGTGTACCATCACCTTTTAACAATACTAAAGTAATTCTTCATATAATAGTGTATACACCATGTTTTTTAATTAACACAGCCAGAGCCAAATTGTTCCAAGTTAAAAATGTTATGATTGATATTTAGCCTAAGCCATCATAATTTTACATAACAATCAGGTAAGTGATTATAGTACTACAATATCTATTCACAACTGGTTTGCAAATCCCTTTTCGTCTATTTGTAATTCCACATGGTCTGCATTCCAATTTTTTAGCCACATGGCTATTGAAAATTTAATCAATACCCGTTTGAAAATCTGAGTTTTAAAGTGACTCCAGAAGTCTTCCTTTTTGTCAGCTTCAAGTAGTTTTCTTGTTTATCCTATGTAAAGTGTGTTACCATTGATAAGTTAATTTGATCCTGATAACCCGTTCTAGACCTGATCATTAGAAAAATAGAACAGGAGAAACTGCAGGAAGTAGAGCAGCCATTACTAGACCCTAACAGAAATATGGCTTTGAGGGACAGCCTAAAATAAAGCAAGATCTTTGTGCAGTAAGCCACACCTTGTGAAAAGTAGACAGAAAAAAGACAGGAAAAAAATAAAACCATATGCAGGAGTACGATAGCTTTTTCTCTGGTGTAACGCAGCCTCTGACATGTTGATACAGCGCAGCCAGTGGTAGCTTCAGTTACACTAAATTTAAACTAGACAGATGCCACACATAGTTACTCATGCCTCACCCCGGGAAACAAACGTCTCATTCATCACACATGGTGCTAGGACCCTCTGAAATGAGCGGCGTTAGGGGGCACCCACGTGGTGATCTTACTCCACATGTTGACCTCACACGACTGATGTTTGACCTCTATTTTCATAGAAATATTACTAGCTGCAGGTTAAAAACATTACCAACTGTATTTTGTTTACACTGTAATACTTGCAAAGTCTACTGAACAAAAATACTTGGCTTCCTTAGAAATAACAAAAATTTTGATCAAAAATCTTAAAATTCAAATTAAAAAAAAAAGTCTTAAATTAAGAATTTCCCAGGCTCAACAGAAATTAATATATTTGCAGTGAAACAGTGCATACTATCCAAAGAATGAATTGATCAGCATATGAAAACTTCTCTAAGTTAACCAAAAACACATCTTCTGCTATTATGTACACAAAGTTTAATGTTATTTCTAACAAACTTCATGACACCATTTATTGTGATGATAGCTGTCTGAGTAATTGTTATTCTAGACAAACACACACTCAAAACATACCTGGACAGAATCTGAGAATGCTGGCACACACTCACCTGACATTGTGGCACACAGCATTCTTCCACCTCTCTGTTCCTTAAGATCACAAAGTGTTTGAGCAGTAAAAAGTTGAAGGTTGGAGGGACGAGAGGGGTTCTCTGGTTCTAAGTACGGACGAGTCACTAGAACCTGCCGCCTGCCCTCTGCCACTCTCTTTGGGAGCTCAAAATAGTCTACCATGAGAGCGATGTAATTTCAGTCTTTCCCACGACAAGGACTGAAAGGATCGTGCTCTTGGTTCACAGAAGCTCAACAATGACAACAACATATGCAAGGGCAAAAAAGCTTTCTCCACTAGCTGCTCCCAATCTGATCATTTCATTATGATGAGGTGAGGAGATGTGGCTTGACATATCCTCATATCTAAGCATGACGCACAATCCTACAGGTACAAAATGTGTCACAGCCCATTAACAGAACAAACCTGACTAGTCAAAGTGGCTGTGGTGACTGCTGGCATCTGGAGATTTCATTAGCCTAGATCAGTCTCTCTGATGTCACTGGTGGTCTCTTTCATATCCTGAGAAAACAGCGAGAGGCCTCAGTTGTCCTGGCAGCGGGTCTACTATTCACCGTGCTGGTATGTCAGCTACCAGCAAACCACAAAAAACTTCTTTCAATGTGTGAGATAAGAAAATATACAGAAAAATAGCCAACACATGCGGAATATAAAGACAAAAGAAACAGAGGAAAGGTTCGGGCAAAGTGAATGGGTGGCAAAACTACTGTTCGTGATCAGCAGCAGCTAGAGAGTGTGTGCCCCTCTCTCCTTTCATTTCACCCAGCCATCTGAAGTCCACATGGCATGTCTGGGCAGACAGCCAGACACCTCCGCACTGGATCTACTACTCTGCCACCCATAAAGGGCACTGCATAATCATGACCTACATAACCCAATACTCACCAATATATATTTCTCAATCACTTCACACTACAGTCTTCCACAAAAAGGTTAAGTGGTGCTTTTTTTGTTTTTTTAAGTGAGTGAATACTTTAACATCCCATAAAGTGTGTGGTTTTATTGTCATACATGAAAAAATATTCACAATATTCTCTAACTACTAGCATGCTTACCCTATTTGATGCTATAGAAAAAATATGTCCTAAGCCATTGACTGTCACAAGTGAAACAATCACAAGCAAGTTGCTTACACGGCCACTTTCAGTTGTTTCACAATGATGGTTAATTGTAAGATACAAAGGAAAAGGTTCTGCAACTGACAGGCTGATGTACATAAAGTTACTCAAGGGAGGACTTAGATCTACTTAACCCATGTAAATACAGAGCATATGTTTGTTTTTGTTTTTTGGACTGCCTAAAATAATAAATACAAAGAACAAAAGTAAAAATTCAAGTGAAACCGCAGACAAATGAAAATGCCATCGTATTTGCCAAGATACTGATATCAGCCAAAAAGGGCGCTATTCAGATACACCTGTGCATTTGCTACTGTTTATGAAAAATTTAAAGCCGTTAAATTTTTTCAAACCATTTTTTGTAGTGTGTCTATCCATACATTAATTTTCTTTCACTAATTGAGAGATGTGGCACACCCTGGACAGCAGGCCAGTTTGTTGAATGGCAGAGTGAAAAATACATTGGTACCAGATTGGAACTGGAAAAAAAAAAATGAATCGGTCAGTCCTTGTGCAGAAATATACTGGTTACCAGGGTTTTTTATCTTACTGTCTGCCTTCATTCTTTACAAATTCCCATCACAGAAAGACAAGAGTGCTGCCATGTGTCTAGGCTACTGGCTGGATAACAGCTTAGAACCAGAGTGAGTATAGCAGGGGGTGACTCCTCTGGCTGCAAAAAGATTTCCGGTTATATAGAAGACTATATGCCTTTACACACCTGACGCATTGTAAAAAAATTGACAAAAATTCCAAATCTTTTGGATGCGAACTTGCCGTGCAACCTACATACACACACCGGACATGTTGCGTTTTTGCGAATAATTCATCCTCATAAAACGCACTGTGAAAAAAATACAGTCGACAAGCTATGATGTAATGGGGTCCTGTTTCTAAACAAGAGAAGGAAGAAACAGAGATTCTGAGTTCATCCAACTCTCACGAGAAAGCAGCAGCGAGAATTTCATGGTTTTGTTAATGTGTTCTTTTTATTGTGAAGGAAATAAAAAGAGCACATTAACAGTTTAATCCCAGAGTTGAAGCCACATCATGGCTACTTTCATACATATTTCAGGATGTCAGTTGGGTAGTTTGAAGAAAAATAATATAATTTTACTGTTCCCACATCACTATATATTCAATATATGGGTGTGTGTTTTGAAATTTGACCTCACGTTGCCAAATGCAGCACTCTGATTGGTCAGATCTGTTTGTTCGCAAGAGAAATGTCAGAAAAAATAAAATAAAACTTGACCCAGAAAATAAATGGCACAAATGTGCCCTGTAAAATTACACAGTTGGCGTGAACAGATGAGTTGGAAAAATATTTTTAATGCATGAAATTTTTGCACGTATTTTAAGTGTTTGGTGTGTAAAGGCCTTAAGGGAAATAGTTCAGGTCCTTCGCTCTAACCGAATATATCTTTAATTACTTTAAAAAACAAGAATTGATTTTGGATTTTCTCTAATCCACACAGGGATCAAAACCCTGTGTGGATTAGAATGTCCTGAAAGTAACCATGATTGACTACAACTCGTAGTTTCTCTCTGCCAGCATAAAAAGGATTTGTCTGATAGCTTTCATCACATTGCCCGATACTCAGAACAATGGGAAAGTCTAAGGAACTGCAGATTTACACAAGTTGAGAAGGTCTCCTGGAGACATTTCTAAGGATCTGCAGATGCCAAGATAATTGGTTCAGACAAAGGTCTGGAAGAAGACCCAAACTGTCCAGATGAGAGGAGAGCCATTAGGATGTTCAAGAGCAATCGAGGAACCACCAAGGCTCAAGTCTGCCATGAACTGAAAACCGCTGGAACACCATCCTCATTGTCCGCACTGAAGCAAGTTTTACATCACTGAAAGGGTGCCAATCAAGAACGAAGATCCTGTTACAAAATCAACACCTTCAAGCTGGACTGAAATTTCCAGCTGCCCACATGGACAAGCCAAATGCCTTCTAGCAAAACGTTTTATGGTCAGACAAGTTTTTTGGTGATCACTTTCAGAGCCCTCCATGGTCAGATGCCCCCACCTATCAGTGAGATGCTTCAACCATTAATGTCTACATCTCTGAGATCTGCTGATAAGTGCTTGTTGGTTGTACCTAGATCCTAGTTAAAGACAAAAGGTGACTGTGCTTTTGATGTTGTAGTCCCCAGGTTGTGGGACTCACTTCCATTGGATTTAAGATCTAGGGACACTGTTGATACCTTTGAAAAAAAACTGAAAACCCATCTGTGCAGGCTTGCTTTTATTTCTTTTTATCTATTCATGCCATTTTGTTGCATTTTATTCTGTATTGTAAAGCACTTTGTGAATTCTGTTCTTATAAAGCCCTATATAAATAAACTTTACTTAGGAGACCAAAACTGAGCTACGAGGACAGGGCCCACTAGAGGACAATGGGCCCTCACGTCACCATCGTGAAGTCTATTTCTGATTGTTTGGTCAGACAGATTCACACCAGTGGCCTACTAGAGGTCATTTTGTAGGGCTTTGACAGTCCTCATCCTATTACTCCTTGCACAAAGGAGCAGATACCAGTCCTGTTGATGGGTTAAGGACTTTCTACGGCCCTGTCCAGTTTCCCTAGACTAACTGCCTGTCTGGAATTTCCTCTGTGCTCTGGAGACTGTGCTGGGAGACGGAGCACACTTTCTGGCAATGGCACGTATTGATGTGCCATCCTGGAGAGGTTGGACTACCTGTGCAAGCTATGTGTTGTTAAGAAAAAAAGAAAAAAAAAGAAAAATCATTGGTTTACAAATTTATTAATTTGGTTCCACTGCACACACATGCAAAACTAAATTAATAGTTCACCAATTATTTTTTTTTTTTTACAGATACTGATATACAGTCTGTATGAAAAGTAATAAAAACACGGGCTTATCATTTTATTAATTCTGCCAGACTACATAGT
>VUQJ01026809.1:0-15623 GCA_015108635.1 Andinoacara biseriatus
TTCCATGTGTTCTCTCTCCTTCCTTCTTTCCCAACAATCTGTGTGAGGATGTATCAGGAATGATTAGTAGTGGTGGTGGTGGTAGTGTGTGTGTGTGTGTGTGTGTGTGTGTGTGTGTGTGTGTGTGAGTGATATGAAAAGAAATACATATGCTTCTGCTCTTGGCCAGACACACTAACAAATACAGTTTAGAGTACATAAATTACAAAAACACTCCTTATTACTCCCTAACACGTGTGATTTAGGTGTCAAAGCCTACTTGGGGGATGATGTGTTGGCAGGTTGCTGTTTGCTTAGAGACCATCAAAGGTCTGATCCCAGCAACAGCGAGCTGTTTTCAGACGGCGTGGGCTCTGGATAAGTGTCTTTCAGCTAAACACTGAAGTCTCACCAGCCGTGTTTGATTATTTTAGGCATCTGGATAAGAGCTACAGTAGATGTCTACAACACATTTAACTGAAGTGCTGCTCAGAAGAGACTCCTCTCCACTGCTTAAACTAAACTGTTTAAAACGGTTTTTCAATTGTTTCGGTGCCAGAAGAAGCAGTTGTGACAGCATGTCTAAGACTGTGTGTGCGAGTTAATGGTGGTGTTCTCGTGACTGGGGAGAGGCCTACTGTAGGTGTTTGTTTACACTCAGTCCACCATAAGTGGTCATAGCTGTGGCCTGCTGCTGCTGGGCTGCACTAAGATATAAGACCAGGCGACAGGGCTTTGTGTACAGAAGCTCTGTTCAAGTATCACACTGTCATTGTGCAAACAGGTCCAAACTAGACACTGACAGGCGCCGGCAACACAGGTCTTTGCAGGGCTTTAGACACAAAAGAAAGCAGTGCAACGAATGCTTTTCAGTAATAAAAAAAAAAACAAAAAAACAAAATAAACTTAAGCCTGGAGACCTTCCTAATATAGTTTATTATTATTGCAGTAAGGATTAACTCTAACATATTTTTTTTACAGCTTTTAAAAAGAGGTGTGAAGTTGTATCTTATACCTAAATATATATTTGACAAAAGGATACAGTACCGAACCCTAAAAAACTGTGAGCATCTCTGATCTCTGATTTCCAGCCCACACTCCTTTGCAAAGTCCTTCCACAAGAATTTGGAACTTGGCAACCAGGATATTCCCCCATTCATCCGCACGAACAAAACTGGCACTTTGTTGGAATACAAAGATACAAACAGTGTTTGATGGAACTGAGGTCAGGGCTCTGCACAGGAAAAACAACACACCTACAGTTAGGTCCATAAATATTTGGACAATGACACAATTTTTTCAAGTGTAGACTTTCAGCTTTAATTCAAGGAGTTTTACAAAGGTGCTGCAATAACTGTTATTATCAACTAGGTATTACAGCTAATTTTGTACATGGTCCCCAAATACAGTGTCCACATGGACCTTACTGAAGATATCTATCCAGCAAAGAATGACTTTCAGGATCTTTGTTGTAATGAATGAATGAATGAATGAATGAAGGAAGGAAGGAAGGAAGGAAGGAAGGAAGGAAGAGGTTTATAAAAGTCGTGAAAATAATGCACATCTAAAAACAACATATACTCTGGGTTTGTTTACCATGAGGTGAAGACACAGTCTTGCTGACTACTCTTTTTCTCCAATGTGCCTAAACACATACACACATGTTTTGTTTTTTTTTATGGGAACTGCTTAAGCTTTACAGTACAACCATTATATTATTTGATAGCATCGTGCCACAAATCTTAAAACAAAAATATTTAAGAATACACACCTAAAGTCTGGCTGCCATCCCATACTGAAAACAGAGTCCCCTCCTTCATTAGCCACATCTTGTACACCTGATTGAGCACTGATGCCTTGCGATTGCTATTGTTTTTTCTACTATTAAAAAAAAAACAAAAAAAGAGCATTGCAGCTCCTCTGGAAGCATGTTTTTTTTTAAACTATCCACACAAAATTAGTTTCTAAATTCATCTGCAAGGGAAATAGGCCATGCGATCACAGAGTTATGCCTCATTTTACATCTACAACATTTAGTTCAAACAATTGTTAAAATAGGTTTCAGGGAGTTTGCAGAAGTAGTGTGTTAGTTTTTACCTGAAACTTTGCTGACTGTAAGTATATAAGTGAGCTGATTCAAATCTCTACACTTGGAAGCTGGAATTTTATTTCTGGGAACAAATCTTCATGTATTAATTGGGAATTTTTAGAATCCGATCAATGAGTGCATAAGAATGCATAAGAAAGCAATACATGCACTGTTGTTCTTTATTTTTGACACTGGCTAATGAATGCTAATGAACAATGCAAAGGTTATCATCAGCTATAACTGTACTTGCTGAATGGATCCTGGCAGTGTTCAGTGTATCTTTGAATCACACATCAGACTTAGCTTTCGTAAGTTCTCCTATTTATTAATAATTAAGTTGCAGTTTCAAGTTTCGGATTGGCGATCAGACTAATGTTCTTATGCAGCATCACATATACTGTACACAAACCAAATTTTCTCCATAGGTTAGCCCACCACAGGCAACTGAGACACTACTTTAAAATGCTGGGGCACCTGGAAGCATTGGTACTTGTAGACAAATGCCAGCCTTCATCACAAGAGTTTGTCTCTGTGACACAAACTTGATGGGGAAGAATATGAATAAGGTAGACGAAACACTAATAGACTCTTTCTTGATGTGGCATAGTTAATATTTTAAAATCGGGGATTGTGTGCTGTCGAGCACTACTTTTGCATCACAGAAATACCGTATGCATGGAAACTGCTAAAGTAGATGCAAACATGCACAGCTGAAAAATTTCACACTGAGACCCCATTTTCATCTCCTTTGAAATTCATAAAAAAAAAACATAATTTCCCCTGTGCTGCGCTAAGATAATCCAAACATAATGTCACAGTAATCACAAAGTAATTCTAAGGAATGCAATCTCTGCACTGATCACAGTAAATTGTGCTTAAACAATTCACTTAGTAACCACAACAACTTTAATGCATAAAGATCCTGTGTTTAGTCAAGATTTAATGCAACAATGTGTCTTACTGGGAAACAAAAATCTGGCACTGGATTCACAGCAGATTTACTGTAGCTGTATTAATACTATAATATATGCAGACAAATGCTCATCAAGACTCATGTGCACTACAACCTTCTTCATCCTACAGCAAATTTCTCTCCTAAAAAGCACAACAAGCTTCAAACCATGTCCATAAAACCACACAGTATCAATTATATGACAGGCACACAGATCTTCTGAGCCATGATGCTTCTGTGCAGTGTGAGCCTCGTGCTATCGTCAGCACTAACGTGCTCAGGGTTGATGTGCGTCTTAGTTATTCAGGTTAATGCGTTCGCCTGTGGGGCAAATTTCCATTCTGGCTCCCACTGCACACACATCCTTTTCTGAACTGTGCCACTGCTTATTACTCACAATGAATGCTACAGCCATAATGCTGGTAAAAACCTAATATCCTTCTGAGTGATGTGGATTGTAGAAGCCCTCCTTAGTGTGTTTGTACCATGGTCATGCATATAAAATAAGGTATATGTGCTAAACTTTGAACAAAATTAAGAATGTGGCCAAAATTAAGGGTCTAACAAGAAAAGAAGTTTATGTGAAACAGCTGCAGCTCAGGTACCTGCACGTGAGTGTTTCATGGTAGGGTTTGATGCTGGCACTGCGGTCCCTTCGGACAGGCCCTGGCTCAATCGTGGGCAGTCCTGTTGCAGATGTGGTGGTGGTCCACGTGGAAGAGATCCTCCTCAAAAGGCCGGGGTGGAGACTCCGCCTCAGACGCTGCACAAATACACAGTACCGAAACAGTTAAACAACCCTGAAAAACCGTCTTATCACTTATTGTTAATTAAAATAAAAACCAAATAAATCTAAAACAATGAGGGACTGCAGGAGTCAGAAAACACAATTATTTGCTTTTGTATTCAATAGATAAAAGCTCTGAAAGTACTCCCACCTGTAAGATAAAGTTAATGCTTGTTTGCTTTGTCTCCAGTCAAATAAATTATCTGGATGAGATTGCTGTTTTTCCTGCACTCGGCCAATCTGAAAGAAATGATTCTAGTGATAACCTGGAGCCTTTTCCCCAATCTTCCTTACTGGATCCAAAGAGAATACACGCTGCATCGGACATCAGCAGGCCGCTGCACCTCTGTATAGCATTGTGCAAACCCCTTTCATCATATAAGCTCCAGCCTATCTGCTTCTTATTCTCTCTGTAAGTCTCTTTTGTGTTATTCTGTCAGTCACAGTCTTTCTGCGTCTATTCTCTCCATTCTTCCTTCCCTGGGATTCCCAGTGGTCTGTGCCCTTGCGATGCCTCCATCTATTCTGTGCCATGAAGCCATTTGGCACAGCAGCTCTAAACATGTCAGACTCTCTTTCTCAGCTCTCTGCAGAGTGACCTACTAGAGATTGCCTTAGAATTCTGAATGAGCCCATTCACAAAAGGCTTCATATACTGAATGTTAGCACACACAAACTCACACACAACACTAGTTTACATGAACTAGTGTCACTGACTTACATTACCTTGACATAACCTTAATTTTTAGTGATGCATGCACACCAGACCTAGGTACACACGCAAAGAAGTGCGGATAGATTTATGCACAAAGAATTGCATGCATAAAAATCCACAGATTAAAAAACAAATCTTCTACTATGGCAAAAAAAAATTATTGCAACTGTTTTTTTGTAGCATTTATACAAAAAATACATAAAAAAAATGTATGCATTTGTGCTATGCTACATTTTCCATTTCCATAAAAAAAGCCCTTCAGGTTAAAACCAAACAGGAAAACGTGGCACAAAAACGCACGCAAAACATTGCTGACATTTAATTCTAAAGTCACTTGTTTTTATTACCGTTTAGGGGAACAGAGGGAGTTTCAACATTTTAAAAGTAGTTGCGTGTTCTGTCATTCATGGTTTCAATGGAGTTGCCATTTAGCAACAGAGAGAGAGAACATGGCCTGTGTTGGACAGAAAATGAGCTTGGAAAACCTTCACCTCTCCTGTTATTCTCCTTCTGGGCAGGAAGAACTGGGCACATTATCTCTCAGGGCGGAAAGTCTTAATGAGCACGCTTTCACAGGCCACTCCACAGGTGCAGTTTGCCTTAGCAGCTTTTCCAAAATTCAGATGATGTAAATATACACCTGTCAGACAAGCAACGTCACACCAGTTACCAACATGGCCAAAAATAGGCATCACATGGCTGCATGGCCATGGAGGAGGTCCAGTTTTGTTTACACACTCGTCCCTCTTTGAAACCTTTTGAGAAATGCATTCACCTCCTTTTTGCCTCTCCTCTTCTGCTCACATTCATGAACACACACTCTGTCTGGCTCTGCACATCTGTCATGTTGACACAGCTGTGGCTATGAAGGGAAGAACAGTGCTCCAAGCGCTCTATTTTTCTTCACTCAACTCTACAAAAATACTCCTTCATTTGATGCTAAAAGTTCTGAGAGCAGGAAGCACTCATTAGCTGAAACATGGGCTAAAAGATTAACATGTGTGGGGAGTGCTGTGTGGTATATAAATCATTTGGCCTTAATAAGGTGGGCTACATTTCTATCCAAGGAATATTTCAGTGTTTCCAAATAAAATTCTTTTCTTTTCAGCCTCTTGACTACTTCTGATTAACACTTTTGACTTTTCTTACATGGATGAAAACTATCCCCTCTTTCATCTACGGTTCCTAGTACGGAATTTCCTTGTATAAATTCATTTCGTTACCTTGTGGATTGATGTCTTCTCTCCTTTCTCGGGTCCCTCCTCTGAGTCAGAGCAGGTGTAGGCATCGCTGGGGTTATGCAAGGGGGCAGGGCGTGGCCGATGCAGCGGCTGGAAAGTGAGCTGTGTGGTGAGCATGTTGCTGACGGCCCGCAGTGAGGTGCAGGTGTTGGGTGGAAGAGAGGGGTCAGCCAGCAGGTCTGTAATTAGTCCATGGGCTTCTCCCATCACTGCTATGTCCACCATGACAGTTGTGCCTGATGACTATAGAATGACAAGGAGACAAAGAAGAGTTAATCATCATTGCCACTGCAGCTGATGTGAGCTGATGCTAATTAATGACTGAGTCTGATAGCAGCTATGTTCCGCTGCTTGATGGCAGGCGTGGGGAGCGGGTGTGTAAACTATGTCAGCAGCTCCCTTCTGAGAATATAATGTGGTTCTATGTGGCATTCATATCTCCTTTGTTGTTTATACTTAAGCATTGGTAGTAAAACTATGTTGAAGTTTAGATTAAACTCAGCAATGTTCTAAGATATTTGAACCTCATCTAATGCATTAATCAGTTTTCTTATAAACAGTGTGTAATATTACCAAGTCTAAAGTAGTAAACCCAATTCTAAAAAAGTTGAGATCCTGCGTAAAATGTACATAAAAACAGAATGCAATGATTCGCACATCTTATAAGCCCATATTTTATTCACAATCAAACAAAGAAAACATCAAATGCATCATTTTTAGAAAGATTTTAACACATTTTGTATTTAAAGGGAGCAACATGATCAACAAAAGGCTGGAAAAGTAAGTGGTACCGAAAAGAAAAGCTGGAGGAACGTTTTGCAGCTAATTCAGGTAACTGGCAGCAGGTCAGTCACATAACTGAGTATAAAAAGAGCATCTTAGAGAGGCAGAGTTTCTCAGAAGTAAAGATGGGGAGAGGTTCACCAATCTGCAAAAGACTGTGTCTACAAAATGTGGAATAATTTCAGAATAATGTTGCTCAAATTTAAGTTGCAAAGACTTTGAATATCTCATCATCTACATAATATCATCAAAAGTTTTAAAGAATCTGGAGAAATCTGAGTGAAAGAGCTGAAATCAATACTGTATGCCCGTGATCTCCGGGTCATCAGGCAGCACTGCAAGAAAAGCAGGCGTGATTCTGACATGGAAATCACTGCATGGGCTCAGGAACGCTTCCAGAAATCAGTGTCTGTAAACAAAGCTCTGCGCCATCTACAAACACAGGTTAAAGCTCTATCATGCAAAGAAGAAGGCATGTGTGAACATGATTTGAAACAGTGCCGTCGTCTGTGAGCCGTAGCTCATTTAAAATGGACTGAGGCAAAGTGGAAAAATGTCCTGTGGTCAGATGGATCAAAATTTGAAATTCTTTTTGGAAAATATGAATGCTGGTCTGAATACTTTAGATTAAAGAGACGTCTGATTTGTTATCAGCACTCAGTTCAAAAGCCTGCATCACTGATGGTATGGGGGTACATTAGTGCAGCTTGCACATCAGTAAAGACACGATCAATGCTGAGGTTATATACAGGTTTTAGAACATGTGTTTCCATCCAGACGACGTGTTTTCCAGGAAGACAATGCTAAACTGCATACTAGATTCATAACAAGTGTGGTTTGCTGAACTGGCCTGCCTACAGTCCAGACCTTCAACCAACTGAAAACATTTGGTGCATAAAATGAAAAAAACCAAACAAAAAAACAAAGAAGACCCAGAACTCCTCAGCTCGCAGATGTTTACAGGCTGCTGTTAACAGAAGAGGGGATGCTACACAGAGCCAAATATTGAGAGGTGTTGCCATCAAATTCAAAATTAAATGATTTTTTCTTACATCTACATTTTACACAGCACCCCAACTGTTTTTGGAATTGGAGTTGTAAAACCTATTGAGATTTACATGGGATCAGCCAGATGTATGATGATATCTGCCCTGCTGACAGATGTCAAATAAGGTGATTTTTACCAATATCAGTTGCTGATATTTATTGGGTGACTGTGTTCAAACCTTTGACTGGTAGTGTTTACTGTTCTGAAACAATATATGAAGGCTAATGTTGTTCCATGTCTGGTGAATGTATAAACACGTAGCTTTAAAATAACCATGCTAGTCATGATGCTATTGTAGATGAAGCATCATACATACAGCGTTTGTGGCTTGCTGTGTTATGCCAAAGAGGATTTTAATTTTAATTTAATGTATGAATTGCAGACTTCTTTAGATAGCGGCCATTTTCACTTATGGAATACTATGTCTGATAAACAAAGGTGACAAATCTTTTGAAAACGGTTACTGTCTACTTGCAAAAATAATCCAACTGCAGCAAAAATTAAAATTCTATTTTTGTAGCAGATCCTTTATATAAGCACACAACGCCATAACAAAATCATTTGAAATATGCGTTTAGCTCAGGGCAAAAAGCAACACGACAAAATAGAACTAATTGTACAAATAATAGAAAGCCAATCATACCAATAAACAATATCCAAACACAACAAATGAAAATATAAAAACAAAAGGTAATCAGTGCTGGACCACTAGTCTAAGAAAGTCTAAGAAATAAATTCAGCAGTGGTGTCAGAATAAGATTTTGCTAAGCTTTGTTTTATAGCTGTGGTATTACGCAGACACACATACAAACATGCAAATTTACATCCACTCATGGATCAAAGGCTTTATTTTTGCCTTATATGGCTCTATTTCTTTCAAAGAAAGCAAAAACAGGAGGAGGAGTACAGAGTTGTTCTTCACAGTAGTCGACCGCGATACTCCAGTGGCCTGTTAACTATCTCTGTAACAACATCAGTTTGAAGCATGCTCAACGCAGATGTGGATTACTTGATGCTTGTTGAATGGACTCATTAGCAGCGTCTCAAATAGAATCTGACCTTTGACCTCCTCACTCCTGACCTCTCAGATGGCTGGCAACCATCGTCTGTTTCTGACCGTCTGCTGCACAGCTTTCAAGGCACCGGCACAGTGTGAGTCGGCCTTGTTTTCACAGGGTAAAGTGAAAAGTTCACAACCCACTCTTAATTGCTGTGCCTTGAGCAGTTGAACAACCACAGCTAAACACAGGTCAGTCCTGGTTGCCAGCTAATTTATCTAATAAGCCCACGAGTTCCCTTTTTCACCCCCCAAAGAATGTTATCAGATTTTTCTCCCCCAGTGTCCCATTCACTTTGACACCAGCTGCACGGCACCCAGATTTATTCTATTTACACTGGCTAAGTAGCAAGCGGTTGACGTGAACAACACATGTGTGTATACCTTTCATTCGTCTCCTCTTGTGGGAAAAGAGAAGGTCTCGCATTCTGTTTTCCTAGTATCCTATCAGATAAGTTAGTGTATTTATACAGTTTTTCCTGTTGGTCTGCAAGGATACAAAAGGCGTGTGTTCTCTGAGTTTGAGCAAATTCCTCCACATGTGGTGATCCACGCATGATGACACACATCAACTGACAAATCTGACACATGACCAGCACTGGGATCACGCTAATCTCTTTTAAAGAACTGGAGACATCCTCTGGCAGGCGGGTGGAACATTTCTGGACAGATGACGATTGTATTTGTTTTGTCGTTTATCCCCGCTATCTTCTCTTCCTCTCCCTCTCACATTTCTTATACTTTTTTACTTCACACTGTGAGCATAAGATGTAAACACCTGTCCTTCAGCTCATTTACAGGCTGATTGAAAAGTTTGCTGAATAGGGGGTTAAAGACGAGCGTGGCTGCTGAAAAACATCTGGATAGACAAAAACAACAGTGATCCTTAGGGGGTCTCAGTGGCTCCAAACACACATGCACGTACACACACAAACTCATCTGCTACTCCTGCAGACTTCGCCCTTTGTTTTCACACGACAGCCAAGTGAAAACAGAGGATGTATGAAAGTCTGACACACAGATGTAGAGTGACACCGGCACAAAAGCTGTTCTTCAGAGCTCAGTGGCCATAAGAAGATGTGAATGATGAATGCATTGGGTTTGAAACTGAACTGAGAGCAACTTAATGCCAAGAATCTGACATGCAAATTCAAGTGCAGTTACTGTAAAAGGCTCCAGGTCCAGGGTTAGCATTTGAGATGGGAGTTTGTGGACACAGTGGAATTTGCAGCATTTCTATTATCCTGAAAAACGTGTGATGCCTGTCTGCTACAACACTTAAGCCATTCCCATGTGCTTACTTCTATAAGATATTTTAGACACTAGGAGTTTAAACTTTGATCAATTAAAATCTCATTGCAGCTTCTACCTATCGCTAAAAAAAAAAGGTGAGTCTTGGCTAGAAGATACCTTCTGATGTTTCCAATATTTCAAGAGTATGCAACATAAAACTTGAGAATCATCAATGGATATCCTGGACCAGATCAAATTGTGAGTGAGTTATGTAATATCTTAAAGTTATATAAGCATTTCCTGTAAAGTTCAGTCTCATTCATCAGCCGCAGCAGGCTTCACTTTCTGTGGGGACAGAGCTCATGTGACCTCTACAAAATAACCCTTGTTTTGGAAAAAAAAAGAAAAAAAGGACTTGAGTACAGAAGAAAAAACATCTCCATAGATGTTTTGAAGAAACATTTCAAATTTATAATGTATATATTTCTTTAGAGACAACTACATGTTTTTTATTCCTATAAAAAACCCTATGATTAAATAACTTTATCGGTTTCTTGCACCGTTGTGGAGGAATTTTGGCCAACTCTTGTTTACAGCATTGTTTCTGTTCATTGAGGTTTGTGGGCATTTGTTTATGCACAGCTCTCTTAAGGTCAGCATTTCAGTCACATTGAGGTCTGCAATGACCCAGTCCAGGACTTTGACTGGGCCATTGCAGCACCTTAATTCAGGAAGACTCTTAGTTTTTTGGCATTGTGGCTTAATTTTTGTTAAATAATGACACAGTGTAACACATTATGTTTTGTAGTCCATCTGAGGTTTTATTTATTATCTAATTTCAAGGCCTATTAAATAATTTTTTACAGATTATATTTATCATGATGCTGACAACCATAATGTTTCAAAATGTGCATAAACCAATGAGTGGCCTCAGGCAGGCTACTGTACATCCATTTTTCATAAACAGTCTTTTAAAATGTGCTAAAGCCATTTTTTTTACCGACATTAGAGCTGCACTGATGCACTTCTCCAAATCTTTCAAATAAATACATAAATAATGTCCCCAAACTGTCAAACTATTGTTTTAAATAAACGAAGTAGTCATAAAACACCACAGAGAATGTCACACTTGAGTCCAAGAAGAAGTTCATGTAACTTACAAGCAATTACATAATCTGTTTAGAAGCATATTTTTGTGGCAATTAATTGTAGCGACCTTGCAATATTCGAGAAGTCATTTTTGACAAATGTGGCTGCCTTCCTGCTATAAAACGTATCTTTGCATTAAACTTAAGCTTGCAGATGTTGACCACCAATTTATCCTCCTAGTTCGGCCCTTGTGCCTGCACTTTTGGTCTCACAGATATATGATCCATATTAGTCACACACGCTGAACTGTTGAGGGGTTGACATGCTACACTAGGTAAAACTGACTATCAGCATCAATAAACAGAATTTATGACTGCTCAATGAGCTAAGTCACATTCTAAACCATGCATGAACAGTCTGTTATGACACAGTACAGTGAATAACAACAATGTACATGATCAATGGTCTTAATTGCTTATGTGAACACAGTTTGGAATCGTACATCAATAGACATGCCATAGATTAGCACCCGTGCAGCAGTTTATATAAACTAAACTGAGGGCCATTTAAAACAAACCAGCAATCATTCCTGAAGAGTGAGAGCCAGTGTTTCTCTCTACTAAAAGCCTTTACTCAAATGTGTAGGTAGGTTTAGTTGTAGAAATATGCAGCAAAATAAAAGATGTTTATTAGCAAATATTTTTTAGTAGGTGTTAACTGACTGATGGAGACAATTAACCTAAAGACTTATGACAGTGTGTTTAATCGTGTTCAAATATGTACAAAATGTACATTATCTGTTACAAACAGCATCAATGACCATCACAACAACTCCAAGTAATGGAAATATGATTACTGGTGTTCTTGCTGTGTCCCCCATGCCTTTTGCCAAAACCGCTGAGGAGAACAGATGAAATACATTTGGTGCAACAAACAAAACACTAATCCTTCTGTCTAATGATGATTATTAATGGAATACACAGGCAGAGAGGTCACATATTTGTAATTTTTGAGACAGTCCACTTGATGCACCTTTAACCTCTCAGCTCTCTCATCTAAACATGCAGTCATCTAAGGCTCCAGTAAATTGCTAGTGATATGTGGGCCTCTGAAAATTGTGCAATGGTCAGAATATAATGTGTCCCAGTAGGGAACTAAAGGCCGGGCAATAATGTACACAACACTGCTTTTCCATAAGATGCATACACTGCAGAGCTTATTTTGCAATTAACCCCACACAAAAACAACTGAGAAGAGCAGGAATGTGCTGAGCAAGAAGCCGGGGAATCTATCTGAAAATACCTAAGTGTGTTCCTTACTTTCCCTCCTCCAAAACTTTCACCATGTTTGAAAAATCATTACCATCCAGTTTTCTATTTCAGTGGTGGAACAGTTAGTGTAATGGCCTTGATTGCATCTGTCGAGTTGGATTAGCTGAACAGAAGCTGGGGAGATGGCGATGTTTTCTAGAATAACAGAAGAGTGATACAGTATGAATCACAGTAGAAGGGTAACACAAAACTCCACTGAGACACTCCTAACTCCCAGCCAAAACCTGCGAAGCAGCACTACACTTCTCACTTTCAAACCAACGCTCACCCCTACTGCGACCCAACTCTGCTCACAAACCTTCCGTCTGACTTAGCCAGGTCCCCGGCTGCAGCCGGGGTACAATTACACGCTATTATATATTTTATTAAATCGTGGCTTGTTGGGGAGAGGGTTGTAGGAGGTATCAAAACAAAACAGAAATGCATAACTGCCTCAATAAAGATTTACTGGGAAAGATCAAGCCTGCTGACCCTTCACATGCAACCATTTCAACTCCTGTTTTTTCTTCCACATATTTCATTGTGTATAATTCCAGCACAGGAGACAGCGAATATACAAAACAACAGAGGCTGAGAGACAGACTGGTAGAGGCAGAAGCAAAAAAAAATAAAAATTAAATTAAATAAAAATACTGGCATGAAGAACAGAGCAATCAAAAAGCTGCATGACTTAAAACAGCTCGTTTATGTTATGTGATGACTCAGCAATAATAAACCAGATGATATTAGTGGTTAAGCAAATACATGTATATATTCAGCAAGAGCACAGTAGAGCACATAGTCCTGTGTTTTTAAGAAAATGAATAGGTATACTATAAATTATATCAAATTATTCCAATTTATTCCAAAAAGCAAAAGAAACATTAGGAGTCTGAAAAGTTTGTATTCATTTTTTAAGGCATAGGATAGACAAAAGTATTTAAATGTTTTCATTCTGTATCACCCTTAAATTCCCTCTTGCCACAGGACCCAGTGTAATGAGAAAATAATCTACGGGACTGTTATGATGGGACCAACCAGAAAGACGTCAGAGAAATTTTCCAACTTCCATGCTTGCGCTTTCAGAGATGCTGATCGGTGTTTGAAGTGCTCACAGTGATTTTGAAAAATCTTATACATGAATGCAATGTCATAGTTTCTCTGCCTCGCAGACCACTCTTCCAGCCTTTCTGTAATTTAGAATAACATCCACAAAATCTGGGCCCTACAAGCACTCTTTTCTCCGATAATCTCCTCGGGTGAAATTCCAAAACCGATGTGTTTCCAAGTTGCATACAAATATTTAAAAAGCTCTTTCCATACATAACTTCAATGTCGATTCCTAAGCTAAAGCATCCACCGCAAGCTTTGCACAGAAAAAAAAAAGAAAAAGAAAAAAGAAAGAAAGATGTGGTTTGGAAAATGAGCCTGCTAATGTGTGCATGTTGGCGAATACGACACAGTGGGAGATCAATCAAGTGCTCTGGTCTCTGTGATTTACACACGCTATGAGGTGCTATAGTATAGTGAAGCGCAACCAGCCCCTCTGACCAACAACGTGGTCCAAGACAGCAGAGCCAAGGGAAAATAGCCACAAGATGGAGAGAGATGCCAACATAAGCCTCGACTTCTTACATGTCTTGTCAGTCTTTGGACTATTACAGGATTCCACTGACGAATGCACTGCGCTAGTCCAAATAAAAAAGACCAAACTGACCACTGAATCTAAATGGCAACTAAGGGAATGCATCAATCAAAAAATATGTGCTTGCTTGTCTCGGACAATATTTCAAGAGGACAGCATGCGATTGAAAATTTCGTCTCTGTGAGGTCAGTGCGATAATATTGTAAGGCTGAAATCTCACACCATTATTAGCTATATCTTGTAAATTATACACTGTATTTCTTTTTTCAAGCACAATTCTCTCCTGCAAAAGTTTTGACACCATTCATCCAAAAACCCCCCACCCTACCCCAAACTTTGCAACATCTACTACTACTCAAGCATACATTGTCAGCAAAGACGCAGTGTCTATTTATTTCCAAAGGATATCCTCCTGATAGGAGAACATGCAGTACAGAACACACACATGGTGTGTACGGCCATGCCGGTGCCAAGGGCATTGTTTGTTATCCGTGTCCTCCAGAGTCCTGCCCTGTGGCACTGTAGCAACTCAATACATAAATTTAAACGCACACACACACACGCACACACACACACGAAGGTGGAGAAGGTATAGTAATCTCAAGGATGTAGCTGTGTGTCTGCCCTCTACAAGCTGCATCCCCTGCACTATTTCTCCTGTCAATTCCCTTGACCTTTAATGGCTTTTGCTGCTCCTTAGAGCCAAATCATATAGACGTGTCCTTTAAACAGTACGACAAGGACTCTGGTGGGAAGAGGAAAAAAAAGTAACCTCTGAACATGCTGTTTAAGCACAACTAAAACAAGTGGGTGTGAACAGGCTGGTTAGCGTTAGGGTTTTCGCTATTCACGTCATTTATAAGGTGTGTAGGTGAGATTGGGGATATAGCTGCTGTCAGTTGTTTCTCATCATCGCTCTGACATGTGTGCCGCTCTTCCGTTTTTGTGGCGAGTGCTAACCTGTGATCCTCGGGAGCCTCTCTTGTGGTCCCAATCTGAACGGGGGAGCATCTGTGGGAACAAAAACAGAAACATGTTCAAAGCGCTGTCCTGCACATCCTGTTTCTGTTCGCCTCCTGCAACAGCAGCAGCACCATAATGCAGATGTACGGTGCCACAGTGGAAAAGAAAGAAAAAGAAGCAAAGAAGTGGAAGAAGTGTGGGGGGGAAATGGAAACGCTCATAAAAGCAAAAAATGGGTTTTGTCTATTTTTTTTCCCTCTTTCCATTAAGCGCAGACGTCTAATGCAATTTCACAGTCAGGTTTGGTTTACTTTAGCTCTTATTCACTGCCTAAGGGGCTGTTGAAGGCTGAGGATTTTTACGCTGTTTAATTACCAGCCACTATGTCCTCCCACAGGCCTTGTAAACCAGTTTTCCACTTTCTTGGGAGTAACTAAATGCATGAGAGCAGCGACTGCCACTGATGGTTGGTGGACACGTTGCAGGAGAGCCTGGTCAACATTAACCAGCCCCTGCCCAATTGCCTCTGTTAGTGCTTTCTGCCCCATAAGTGAGAAGTCCTGAGAACCCCAGCGTGCTACTTTGACAAATTGCTGCTGCACACTGAGGCTCCAGCATAAGAGCCAATTTGATAATTCAGGTGTAATTTACTGTGTCAGTGTAGGTCACTGAGTTGTGTCATGCTGTGAGTGAAAACATTAGGAAAACAGTGGGTTTTCATTCGCCGGGGCT
>VUQJ01026809.1:20138-30257 GCA_015108635.1 Andinoacara biseriatus
TCTCCCTTTGAAAAGTTTTGTTTGTTTTGTTTTAGAGACTTTTTTTTTTTTTAAAATAACCATGTTGTGATATCTAATATATAAGAATATTAGGATTTGATAATGGTGCTATATGGAATACAGTATATGATTTAGACAAAATAACACAGTAAAACTCTTCTCAACCAACTCTTTTCAATATCTTCATTACCTGCTAACTAGACTCTGTACACAGGATGCTTTGATAATAAACATGTTTGGTCCACCAAGGACTGTATATTTTTTCTTGAGTGTGATCATTAATATACTTCCTTTAGTATTTTTACCCTCTCATGTTTTGTATAATCCAAAGAAGCTATTATCATCGTTTAAAAATGTCTTTATAGACTTTAATAAATTTCTGTTGACGCAAGCTAATTTCAAAATGGAAGGCTTAACAGGTATGCATACGCTAAACTTTACAGGGAAAATACAGGGTGTTAAAAAGCACAGGTTTAGGTAGAAAAACACACACACACACAAAAGTGATCCAAACTGTGTGGCTCCTTGTGCAGGTGACTGCAAAAACCTCACCCCACCTTCTCCTCTGCCACATCCGTCCCAAGTGTGGCAGTTGGGGAGGACTCTTATAAATCCTTCTCTGCCTGAAGGCTGAGTTCAGAGCATGGAGAGTCATTCCTATTCATGCTGGCTAATGATTTACAGGTTTTACCGTGGGGGTCAGTCATCGTGGGTCATTTGCGTCATTGCTAGAGGGAAGGGAACTATTGAGGTGGGCTGCCAAGGGCAGGGGAGGGGGCTCTGCGCAGGGAATGAGGAACATACTTTATTAGCACATGTACACTCAAAAGCACACACTCTCTTTCACACACATTCACTGGCCTGCAAAGCACTCAACTAATGAAGAAAATCACTAACAAAAACAAACAAACAAAAAGGCTTACAAGCTCAAGCATGATCCCATGACATATTTTTCACATTAGTCCTGCATGTGCACACTGGCTGCTCCCTCTCCCCACCCTTGCTTGTGACATGTTCTTACTGAGACGCTTATAATTTCTAACGTGTGACTAATGGGATTTATCCTCTTTATGTTTCCTGGGAGAGACTTAGGCTGATCCTAGAAGAAACCCACTGTATGAATCTCTGCCAGAGATAGATCTGTCAGTCTCTGAGGGTGAAAGCATACACGACAAGGATGCCGTGACCCAGAGAAAACCTCAGTGCGGGTATCCAGTATTCTGACCTAAAAGGTTTTAAAGATAGTATGTTAAGTATACCAAGTAACATTATAGATGCATTTCATGATTAATATTATTTGGGCATACAGTGTTTTTCCTCGCAGCTCCACACAGGCAGCGGGGTGAAAAAGAGGGGATCTGGCTGGCCAGACCTGGCAGCCTATACCACAAACAGCATGCCAAAGCCATTAGAGTATAATAGCAAAGTCAGGATTGCTGCTGGGTCCTGGAGAGCCAAGAAGGGAGCGCAGCCCCACTTGTTTGTTTGTTTTACGAGCCTCTACTCTGTTCGGTTTGCAAGGTGCCAGTGGGGCTTTGTGAGGTTGAATTCCCAGTTGATTTGAACAGTGTACAGTGTGTCAACAACAGTAGCTGCAGTCTGGAAACAAGACACTTGTTTTGAAAACTCATGTCAAACCGAATCCGTTATGACATTACAATTCATTTAATAATACCAAAGTATTTTTTCTTCAGTTAAAATACAGATGAATAAAGTTTGAGCCGTGCGGATATTTTCCCCAGAGGTGACCACACCTGCGTGTTGAATGGCCGATTAGAAAGTGCTTTCTCCCTCGTGTGCTTCTTACATGGGCTGATCTTTCATCAAAGAATGAAAATGGTAACTTTTTAATGTTTTTTATCTTGATTGCTACTGTCTGCAGCATATGTGAATTACATAATGAAAGGCCGGATGACAAAAGAATGTAGGCAAATAAAAAGCGTTAATCCAGCTTTCTCTATTTTTTTTTGCTCAGTGGTGTTTTTTAAGCAATGAAAAATGGTCTCAGACAACAGCAGGAGTGGGTGTTACAGTGTTCCACTGTAAAACCTTTTTATGAAGCCATAAGTCTGACTGGAATAAGAGGCAATATTTCTTTTGGAAGACGCGATGTATGTCAAGCCGGATTTTCAAAGTTAATGAACAGATGAATAACAAAACTATTCCGATCTGACCTTTACATGAAACCCAAAGAAAACCCATAGAATTTCTTAATAGAGTTGTTTTTGGCTGAATAATGATGTATGGAACTGTACTCTTTGACATGACTCTTATCTAAGTTGGAAATACAAATCAAGCTTTGCTACAAGATAATTCAAGTATGGGGAAAGGCATGTTATGAAAACAAGAAGGAATTTTTTGCATGCATTCTGCCTCCGAAGCATACATAATTTCATCTTTTATTCACAGGCCTGACTCAGCAAGGCCTGTATTCTGTGTTCTGTCTTTACTCATCAGAGTCGGGACCATTGAAACACACACATACACATACACAATTACAGCATTCAGCATTTACAGTTACATCAAGATTCCCACAGGACTTCAGCAAACAGACAGCAATTGCCCGCTGAAGCCTTTTAAATCCTTTAAATGCCTTTAAATCACATTGCTGCATCCTTCATAAATCACCAGTGTTCAAACATAAAAACGTGCAGTCAGGACAGCACCTATGTACTAAATAAACATCTGTGTGTGTGTGTGTGTGTGCATTAAAGTGTGTAAATGCCAGCCTCAGGTAAACAGCATGTGTGTCTGTATGGGGACATAAATCTTTGCTTCCTCTTTTTTGCAGGTAGCCTGTTCACCTAGTAAGGGCTCAGGTCAACCCCACGGGCAGGTTTCTATAAAAAAACAATAAAAAGTGCTTGCTTTGTGAATGAAATTCCCATGCAGCTCCAGTTCCACAAATAAAGGTTTTGAGGGGATAGTGATGGTACAACTGTTTTGTTGTTGTTGTTGTTGGTCGTTTTGTTTTTTTTACAAGACAAAGCAGGTAGCCATTAAAAACGAGCCACCATGCTAACGTCCATCCTGGAATCCTGGCTTAGAGGAAAGCAAACTGGGGCGTAAGGCAGATGCGATGCTGGTTGTCCTCTGGGGAAATAAGGTGCAGGCTCCATGAGTGACAGAAAGCCATCTTCTTTGATCGCACCCTCATTGGAGCTCACTGAGGCTTAGCAAGCAATAAACAATATATGCTACCTTAAAGCTCTCTGTCCTGTTTGCCTATGTGATGTACGATGCGCTAACAACGACACATAGTGTAGTAATGATACGTTGTCACTGTGCCGTGCAGCGGTTTTGCCTTCGGCAAAGCTGCCACATGATGTATGGTTACAGTAGAGCTCGTGTGAAATGTGACAGCAGCTCTCTGACCTGACCACCCAGAGTGAGTGTTTACAGGATGCAAAGGTATTTTTTTTTTCAAAGTGTGATTCTGAGGAAGGACACCTGCTTTAAATGTGTTTGGGCTGTATGTATTAAGCCAGTTGTGAAAAAAAGTATTTTACATTTTATTTGGGTTTTTTGGTTACTGAGGTTGCGCAAGCACGACATAGACATATTACCAACTTAAGCTTTTTTTTTTTTTTTTTGTGAGGAGCATCAGGTCGGGACATTACATTTAGCACACAGCAGATCATTCGTGTCAGCCACTTTCTCATTACTCTGTGGTTTAGTTGAAGGTGCTGCCTGGCTAGAGCGTGCAGGAGGCAGGACACATGATGGACTGTTACCCGCAGATATTCTTACATGAGTGCAAATCAGTATAACCGGACATTGCACAGACTTTAAAGCTGGCAGGTAAATACCTGAAACAGCTGCATCGCTCACCTGCATTGTTACATACACTTTGATCAGGTAATACCTAGAAAAGTTTAGGGTGTGGTGCATGTGTGAAAAGCGCTTTCTAACAAGTTATTAAGGTTTTAACATTGCTCTTGGGTGGTGTGATGATAAGTACTCGTGGCTACCTGTCAGATATGTTGGTAGAAAGTGCAGCAGTTCCCTCTGAAAGTCTGATGGAGAAGCAGAACTGAATAAAGCAGCATAGTGTGGTGCAGGCACATGATCGAGCTTAAATGATGATGTCTGAATATCCTGCATGTCTAGTAATAACAAGGCAGCAGATCATTTGTGTGTTTATATAACACATCTGTCAGTTTATCAGTGCACTACATTAAACATGCAATATATCCCTTTACCTGTGCAGTGTCTGGAATTTGTTTTCATTTCCAAGTTTGCATATAGATGTGTAAAAGCGTGCGTGTATGCAAGTGTGTTC
Organism: Andinoacara biseriatus; assembly: GCA_015108635.1. Taxonomy (NCBI): domain Eukaryota; kingdom Metazoa; phylum Chordata; class Actinopteri; order Cichliformes; family Cichlidae; genus Andinoacara; species Andinoacara biseriatus. The sequence goes on from VUQJ01026809.1 coordinate 24,421, forward strand.
AGGACTTGGAACAGTACTAAAGCTTGACACATGCCAGGAAAACGGCAATAAAAAAAACCAAAACAAAAACTTTGTTAGTCCATGGTTTAAACACAAAAAGAACCCTACTAAAAATACAATAAGGATTTAGTTCTTTGTACTCAACAACACCGAGCAAAACTTAAGAAGTTAGTTCCTGGATCCTCTTAATTAGATCTTCTCGTGCAACCCACACACAGCAGGCCAAATGGCTACTTGTGTTTACCTAGCCATGTGACTGGAGCTACGGTAGGGCCACTGACGTCAGCTTACATTCCACACATTCATCAGCCTCAGTTCTCACTGATACCGTCTCAGACGCTGCAGAACAGAAGTAGCAGAGATCATACATTATAAAAGCGGCAATCATTCACTGTGCCTGTGTTTGCTATATATATATATCTTACCCTGATAAAATAAATAATCGCTACTTCATGTTTGCCATCTGTTTTCATTAGCTCATGACTACGGACTGCCTGAAATAGCCTTTTCCACTTAAAATGTGGAATCCATAAATAATTGCAAAACTGCTGTCAAGAGATGGATACACGGAACAAATAACTCACTGCATAAATATGCAGGAATACTTTAGTTTTAGTTCTTTTGTGTGTTGGGTGGGCAGCCTATTATTTTTCCTAGCTTGTATCATAGAGGATAACTAGTAAAAACTAGAAGGGAACTCAGCAGAGCGCATACCTCCCCCACCCCAGATTTTCTGTGCCAATACTTCGCTACCACCCAGTGTTGTCAGACTCCATCATAAATGACTAGATCACAAAGACTAGAAAATTATTTTATTGGCTTTTTAAATCTGTAAAATATGATTTTATATTTTTATTTTAAAATGAGATCCACATTGTATGTGTATGTAATTTCAGTGTAGGGTCGGTGGTTCACGTTGCATTTATTTGAATTTAAAATAGAGAAAAACAACAAATTCTTAACAGTAATTGTACCTGAGTACCAAATTTCATTGCAATAGATGACAAATTCACTGAGATATGAATTTTAATATTTCACCAATGACGGGATGATAGGGGGTTTTTTTTGGGTTTTTTTCAACATTTTTGGTGACCTTGACCTTTGACTTTGAAAATGAAGACATAAGTTCTTGGGCCCCTTCGAAATATTTGAACAAAGTTTCATCAGTTTTGGTACAGAAAGAAAAACAAACTAGGAAAGGCCCTCAGTGGAGTAAAAATCCTGGATCTAGATCATGAACCGGATCACTGCCAAAGTGTAATCAGCTGTTCCTTGTTCCACCCCCCAACAACTCCATCCATGAAATCGTCATCGAAATCCGGTCAGAATTTTCCGAGTAATCCTGCTAACAGACAGACAGACCAACGCAACTGAAAACCAGACTAGAGTCTTGTGTTTTATAAAATTTCAACACTTCAAGAATAATGTGCAAAAGCAAATGATTTTATGTATCTTTGTTTATTTTCTATGAATTTCTAACTTGAAGATAACTTTGAATCATTGTGGTTTATGAATGGCCCCAATAAATAAGCAGTCCTTTGTAGCAGATTCGTAAAACGATTAAACTTCTGATTAAAAAGCCTTCTAGCTTTAGAAAAAAACCCACCATTTGTTTACAATCCACACGGCGTTATTGCCACAGATCAAAGACGTAAAAGTCGTCAGCATCAGTAAGGGAGCAAATTTTTCTGGCTGACTGCGCACACAGGCATACGTAGCTGTGCGGAGCGTTTACCCTCACAGCCCACAGGTTTGCTGGATGAAGACCTGGGACAAAATAGTGTGCTGTTTATAAATAGTTTATGCATCAAAAACTGTTCAATAAATTACATTTTTCTGACATAGCTATCAGAAATATTGCACATTGCATTGTTTGTTTTAGTGGAGTTGGACTCTGTAAGTATCATTCCGACGATATTAAAAAAAAAGTTAGCTGAGGGTTACACTGTTACAAGATTACACTGTTAAAAAAGTATATGCTGAGGTACAGCACGCACAAAGCCCAACGAGGGTATAGGATGTCATCTACTCACCGCCTACCAGATTACAAAGTTTACATAACAGGAAAAACCCTCTACTTTCTTTTGGACTATGCTATTTGGTAACTGTAAAGTCCTCAATGTATATACAATATGTAGACCAAGGGCATACTAGTAGATAGTAATACACAAACTGTGCAGGTCTAGAACTATGTACTATGTTAAAATGCTGCTTATGCTCAACAGTAAATATATTTTAAGAAAAACACGATGATGAGAGGACTGGCTATGAGTAAAAATTTTCCTTGTCAGTACATTTCACTTGTTTACAAGGCAGAGCTGATGAGTGGTTCCATAGTGTAGTGATTTACATATTTGCCTAACGAGCAAAAGATCCCTGATCCAGTCTGAGGAGGAGACACAAATCCCTTGGCAGTTGTGCCAGGAAGGGCATCTGCCAAAAATCTGCCAAATCAAACATGTGGCGACCCCCTGGGAATAAAGCAGCTGAAAGTAGCACAAGAGAGAGCTGATGCTCTTCATTCACTAAAATAAAGTCAACAATGAGTTGAACACTGTGTACATAATCAAATATAAGCCCTTAAAACATAAATGGGTAACAATTTTAAACATCTATAGATGCTCCAGTTAGGAAATATTGCAGCAATATTGAAACCCATGTTTAAACACATTGTTTATCAGGAAAAACTGAGGAGGTGACTCCACATTCTGTTGCTGAAACCAAGAAAAACTCTCACAACAGAGAAAGTTTAAGACAACAAATCTCTTACTGGGCTAAATTCTTAGCCTATCCTTAACAGTCCCTATTGCAGCACAGCTGAGGAAACAATTTGCTGAGACCTTTGCCTTTAACATTCTGCTCCCCACGACATGCTCCAAAGACACCACACAACAGCAGGCTCATCCCGCTACCGTGTAAAAAAGCAGGGAAAACATTACGGAGAAATTTGATGGAGGCTGTGCTTAACCTCGTTTAGTCATTGCATAGTCCAAAAGCTCATTTGTTATTCTCTTAATTGGTCAATCAGTAATGTTGGCAGGATAATTAATCAAACAATGAAAAGAAAGATTAGTCCTAGCTTTAAGATCGTGTTCAGCAGAGGTTCACATCCCGTATAAGTCCAACAAAGCAGGTCTGTAGCCCGAAGCTAGTGTTACTTCTCATCTGTAATTGCTTTAATTGTACTTTCCATAGACCATGTAAAAGCAGAAAGAAATAAAGTCTGCTGCAACTCTGAATAAATGAGGACCATTGTAAAAACAATCCTGGCTCAAAAAATGCCCAATTGGGAAAGATAATCCACTATAATGGGAAGTAGTTCAATTAATTGGGAAAGCAGACTAGAAGATAGGTATCATAAAACTGAGCCATAAACAGCCACAACTGCACAGTGGATAAGGCTGTACTGTGTAGGACTTGTAAACAGAAAATGGCCACCCTGGAGTTAAAAACTGTGGAAATTTCTACATAAAAAAAATCTGCATGTTTATCATTTGCATGTGCGCACTACATTAATGGAAAACAGACCCCAAGCAAATAATTTCTCTGCTTATATCCTGATTAGTACAAACGTACCAGCCTGAGCCAAGCGCAGAAAACCAGCAAGGCTGAAAAAGACGGGCGGCGATCTGGCCATCTCAGCCACCGTCACATTGTAAATCCCTAAAGAGCAAAATCAAGAAAGAAGACCTCATCCAACCTGGATCTACATCCAAAACACTCACTTAGTGATTACAACATTACAGGACTAATCACAGCAACAATAATGAGCAGTTAGAAGTTCGAAGTAAGTGGCTAAATGATGCCTGCAAGATTGAAGGGGGTGCATTTACCATGTGTCACAATTTATTACGATCATTTATACACTTTGATACCAATTAGTAGATTGGCAATGATAAATTGCCACAAAGCAATTCATATAAAGCACTGATTAACCTGAGGGCTGAGCCATCATCTACAATAACAGGTACCTTAAACCTATGTTTTAAAGAAAAAGGACCTTTGGGGTTGAAAAAAACAACAAAAAATGCCAAAATGTTAGAAAAGCCAAAAATCTAATTTTCAGATAGGAAAGGTTTTCCAGAAAATAAATAAATACACTAATTGATATAACTTGATTTCGCATTATAGTTTCAAGTATTTTTACACAAAGAGCCCAGTGGAAGCAAAATTAGAAAAAATTGGCTTGGAAATCACTGAGTTATTGAGCTTCAGAGAAGGCAAATTAAGGCCCATTAAGAGAACAGCTAGTTGCCTCCCCTTGTTTCCATATGCTACAGTAAATATAACTAAATTAAACACTCACACATCTGTAGGTCAAAAAAATTGTAAAAATGATTTTGCCACTTTTCAAATAGTTTTGCTTGCAGTCGTATTTAACTCATCCTCTTCGCAGTGAGCAAATCCACCCTGTCTGACTCTAGTGCTCACCTTTTCCTTGGCCCCTGATCTTTTTGCAGTGCTGTGCCAAACTGGCAGTAACCAGGGCACCTGCACTGGCAGAATGGGCCTTGCCTTGGGCGGTTATGCCCTCAGCTGTGGCTCATTGGTTTATGGTTCGATAGCGCTCTCAGGGTTTCCGATCAAAGCTCAACTCACATGCAACAATACACTAATGGGCATGGCTGTGCCTGTCCCTGGGCTTCTGAAAGTCAAGGCAAAGTCATCCAGAAACCCATCCATGAATCAAGGCTGACTAGCAAGGCAGTATTTTTTTTTATGACTGTCTCACTGGCATACTCCAAAGAATCACACATGTTCACAACTACCCCTTGCGGTTCCTCTGTCTGACTCTTTTGCCTCTTTTCCACACACCCACAGAGTAACTTCAGTCACGTGCACCTGTATGTGTGTACTGTGCACTGAATCTAACTGATTGGAAAATGAAGATGGAAGCCTGTTTGAGCCGAGCCCTGTTGATAACAAGAGACACAAAGGCTATTGCAGTGGTCCTGCTCCCATGTCACCCAGACATCCAGTCAGTCTTCACTGTTAGCCACCAATCACTCTCCTGACTCAGTGAGCAGAGTTCATCTACATGACAAAATGGAAATAGCAAATCACTGCTAGGTTTGGGAGACCCCAGTACCCCCTTTTCTCAACAGCAATACTCCACTTCCAGTAGGAAAAGGAAATAGGTTGGAAATGGGTGGTGTAATGCTTTCAGTCTCTGCCTCTCTGTGCATTAACAACAGACATAACAGAGCCATTAATGGCTTCACTCTGTGTGTGTGTGTGTGTGTGTGTGTGTGTGTGTGTGTGTGTGTGTGTGTGTGTGTGTGTGTGTGTGTGTGTGTGTGTGTGTGTGTGTGTGTGTGTGTGTGTGTGTGTGTGTGTGTGTTTGGCTAGCCAGACAGACGGTCTGCTGCTAGCTAGAGATTGAGGTTGGCCTGATTATTGACATTTTGATGGTTTTCAGGCTTGGAAAAAGTCAGACTTTGTGGAACTTTGATAGATTTGGCATGTTGACATTAGAAAGTTATTGCAGTGCTATTTTGCAGGATAAAACATGTAAGCATTTTTTTTTAATTATCTAATTGATGTGAATCTAATTGTGAATGAATTTAAGAGAGGACCTGTGTAGATAAGACATACTCCATTTTCCATCTACTTATAAACTATGTACCTGAACTTGCATTAGTGAACTCTGGCAACCCTCGGGTGGTTGGAATTATGTTAATCTTGGGTAGGAGCAGATACACACAGCTTGTCCTCTCACCAGAACAAGGAAAGAAAAGGGAAAAGGCAAAACTGTACAAAAAAGAAAAAGAAAGAAGAAAGCCTTTAGAAAAGAGAGGGGTCGGCTGTTCAGTGGAATTCAATAGTGCATGAAAATG
>VUQJ01026809.1:30277-40542 GCA_015108635.1 Andinoacara biseriatus
GAGTAGAAGAAAGAAGGAAAGGCAGAGAGTAAAATGAGGGTTAATCATGAAAGAGAGCTGGGAGGCAAGAAAGAGACAGAGGAGGACTAAAATCGGGACAATCCAGTAAAAGAGCAAGAGGTTTAGAGCGAAACACAGAGACACGGGGATGAAAAGAACAAAAAAAGAAGAAGTAGCAGGTAAAAGAGAGCAAAGTCCTTGGTGCTAATCATACAAGCACATTGTGAAAAAACAGATTAGAGGGAGGTGATTCTAGCTCGAGGAGTAACGTCTCCATCCTGAGCCGGAGCTTTGAAGGCTCTAGGACATGATGTGGGGGAAAGGAAAAAAAAATGAACGCACCTCCCCAGAGTGGGGAGCACTGTGTTACCATGGAAACAGTCCTGACGTCAGAGCATGCATTATGTGATTACTCATAGAGTCTGTTGAGGAGTGGGCCAATAAAACAGGGACCATTACTCACACAGGGAGATGGCCAGAGCTCAGGTTACACACATACTTCGACGTGCACGCGCACACACGTACACTGAAAGCACAAACAAAAGCATATACAGTAGATACACACATGCACACACAGGGCCAACTCATTCTAGCAGCTCCATTTTAAATTAGAAAATGACTGCAGATGAGAGTCTGTAAGAATATTTTTACAATTCAGACTTGCTAAAATACTGACAGTTTTACAAATGCTTCCGATTTGGCAGGGAAAACATACAAATTCCTAGTATGCTTAATAATGTCAGTGCTGAGGAATGAGGCAATAACCTGAACACTCATCACTTTGCTCCAAAATGTCAACACAGGTGTCCACTCGGTGACAACAGACAGAGAATCCATCTCTCCATCGCAACCAGGAGGATCACAAAACACTACCGCATCAGCACAACCACAACCTGGATATCACTGACAGAATCTGCATGTTCGGCATTCCACACACTCTGACCCGTGTCTGACAAAGTACATCAAACACAGACGCTTACATGTGCGCTATTGTGCGTCACAACACACACACTCGCATGCACACTTCCTCTCGCCTTCTCCCACACATTCTCCACTGGGAGTTAAAACACTGTTAGGGCTGATAAGGATCCAAGCAAACAGAGTGGATAAACAGTCACTCTGGTAATTAAGAAAAATGGGCCTATCAGAGAAGAGCATGTAGAGACAAACATGTAATGCAGGCTATTGCAACGGCCTTACACGTTCGCAGCACAGAGAGCTTTAGGTGAGCTCAGACTGACGGCAAGAGTGTGGTAAGCCAACGAGGTCATTTGACTCATTTTTCACTGCCAACTAGCACATATACAAAAGTTGCAGCACAGGTTGTTGCAAACACCAATGTTAATAAATGTTGCTCCGTAATGTTGTTTTTTTTTTAACTGAACTTTATTTTTTTCAGACTTGCCAGAGTTTAATACACCAGCCTGATATGGTCCTGATAAAACTGACTGTCACAATACAGGAATTTTGGTAGAAATAAAATAATTTTCTGCCTATAAAATCTTTTTTATGTGGGAGATGTCACAGTGAACATTACAGAACAATATATAACTAGAAATTGATGTACACAATCATATTCTGGTCACTAAGGATGGAGTCTGACCTGGCTGAGTCCTATCTGCACACTGTAAAGTGTTTAGTGAGCTTTTCTGGAGGTTGATGGCAGCTGCTGACATTTACCCCCCCCCCTTTTTACTTTGAAGGTAAATTTACTTCATTCCCAGTTTGTGTAGCACTTTTTCAAGTACCACTCTCCTAGTAGTTAGCAAGTATTTGCAGACAAACATGAAAAACTATAGGCAACTGTGCCAATCTGCTAGCAACCAGAGCAATGACTAGGAAGTTGTTGGTCCAACCTCCAGTAACTGCTACCATCCAGGCAATACCCATTTTTTTCCAGCAACCAATGGTTTTATCATATCTAATATGGCAGCAATGTGCCCATGACATCACGAGAAACCTCTCTCTCTCTCTATCTCTATCTCTCTCTCTCTCTCTCTCTCTATATATATATATATATATATATATATTTATAACAGTATTCCACTGTAGTCTAACGTTATAATGGTTTAAAAAACAACTAAATACTGACAAATATCTCTTTGTAATGAAATTTCAAAGGACCTTTTTCTTGAAAAAGTTGTTACAAGTGACACAGATTAGCACTGAACTGTAGCTGCTGCTGACTAATTTCAAGAGGAGGATTCATTCAGCCAGATGAATGTCCTCTTTTTCTCTTTATGCTCGAACATGATGTTACATGTGAGCTTTATCAAGCATCAATCTACCTTCCTCTGAAGTATCTGTATTTTTAACTGTCCTTAATTTCCATGACGCAAGTTCACTTATTGCATTTGGGACAAGTACTCCATGTCATTTCTCTGCCACAAATGTGACTGGGCTCTGGCCAAAACCTGATATACTATACTCTGCATCATCACTAATTTGGTTACAATGATACCATATCTGAGATGATCTAATTAGAGGCTTACAAGGCCAGTAGCTCTCTCTACCTCTGTGTGTCATGGCAAATTGTGTGAATCTGTCTTATTTGTGCACCAATTAGTAAGCACACATATATGTGTTGATGCAGAATGAGCTTATGTAGACACGTGTGTGTGTGTGTGAGTGTGTGTGTGTGTGTGTGTGTGTGTGTGTGTGTGTGTGTGTGTGAGTGTGTGTGTGTGTGTGCATGCAGTCAACTTGGCAGGCCAGTGGGCTTAATGAGTCTCACATTCATCCAGCATGCACAGCCACATCCACCGCCTGAGGCTCTGACCAGGTGCTCTGACACAACACATCTTCAAACAGTGTGAGCAGGAACCTCCCAGAGGACTGTGCCTCGCATAATATCACCATGACCAGCAAAATACCACCAAAAAGGAACATTTTTACTTTAAAATTTTGCTCTAAAATTGTTAGCTAACTAGAACTAACTTTGCCTGAAGCAGGGAAGTCGAGTTACTTTTCAAATATAATTTAAAAAGTGTAATCATCCATTCATCCATCTATCCATCCATCTATCTTCTTCTTCCACTTATCTAATGGTAAACTGTAATCATTTTGCATGTAATCTTGTTTCCTTCTACTGCACAAATACATCTAGTATATTGAATTACAGTATATAGGAAATCCACTCCAGAGTAGGTTATCTGTAGCACAAATGCTAACCTGACTTTACAAAAAAAACATGCAAGGTATATAGAGAGTCACATTTCTGTAATATTTTGCCAGTTTTTAGTTTGGAAATCTTTTTAAGTCCTAATTGTTGTGCAGCCATGGTATCGAGTGCATTTGAGAGAAAATATTGTAACTTATAGATTTTTTCTCATTAATGTACTCTGTACATTAATGAGAAATAATATGAACTTTTTTGATTTTAGCAAATTGCTGCAATGAAACAAAGAGTGACAAATTTAAATGGGTTTGAATACTTTCCGTATCCACTGTATGTCTCTTTTTTTTTCCTCATGTTTTTTTTTCTCCCATGTCCCTTGGGGGGGAAAAGAAGATTATAGGAAGAAAAAAAAACACAAATGTATGTTTCCATGAGCAATTACAATACATTTAGTTGGTAACCAAATCCAAACATAGTTAGCTATTGCTAGCTGGCTTGGTACGGTATTCATTATGTTGCTATATCTCTCTAATTTTGTCATGGGGTCTCACTCAGGTAGTGGTTCAGTGGACGGGACATGCTAGCTGGGCAAATCTTGCATGCATGCATGCTCAGACATAACTGCATTTGTGAGCTGTGGTGGTTTAAGTCAACTGGTTTATTCACTGTTCCTGTGGTGACAGAGTTTTGTTATTTTCACACTGTGGTCAGGTTGCATGGAATAGTAGACTAGTGGACCTCACTTTTATGCCATTGTGTTCTTGGGGTGCCACCTGGCCACTTTGTGGTATAACAGCGTATTAACATATTTCCCACATTTCTTGTAGCACTGGACCCTATTGCTGACCATTTACATTCAATATTATTCTACTGATGATCAGCAATTCTGTATGCTAAGTAATTATTTACATATTACAAATGGCTTATTTTACTAGTCTGTAACTAGGTGCACTTGCATAGTTATCCAAAAATATGAAAACAGTTCACCATGTCCAAAAGCAGGTCAAACACCCTAAATCACATATTTCCTAAAAAGCTTATGCCCTCTAGATTGGATATGGCATGCATTGATACTCGTCCCACCCTGCTCAATGTCATAGCCATGACATATTTTTACAATGTGTATCATAAGATTGGCATATCTTGTAGACTAAGAATGTGATAGATACAGTAAGGTTAAAATATGCAATTCTTATGATCATGTATATTTATGTTGTGCTTATGTACATGTTAAAAATTAGCATATAATGGATTTGTGTTTTTATATGTTTTAGTTTCACACTTTTCTGCATCTTCAATAAACCTGTGGACAAGCTCACAAAGTCCTCAGAGTCTTGAAGTTAGAAAAGAGTTTAGCTGTACTGAGGACAGAACAGGCCAGCCTGAATGGACTCAGGGGTGTAGAATTGGTTAGGCACAGTCCCTACCAATATTTTCTCCATGGGTGTAATTGGCACTGCACCGGAGCCCAATTCATCACCCCAGAAACCGATTTGACTCATGGGCTTAGAATATTAATACCAAACCTTTAGAATATATGTACAATTTAGATATTGAAGCTTGTAAAAGTGCATTAGATTTCAAAGTATTCACTGTTCTTTAAGTGAAATGAATCCATTGTGTTTAAATAATCATCTTAAATAATCGTGATTTCAATATTGACCTAACTAATCGTGATTTTTTTATCAGACCCAGGACAAGCTGGAGAGATTATATCTCTCGGCTGGACTGTGAATGCCTTGGGGTCCCTTTGGATGAGCTGGAGAGAGGGAGGTCTGGGCTTCTCTGCTTAGGCTGCTGCCCCCGCAACCCGGCCCCAGATAAGCAGTAGAAGATGGATGGATGGATGGATGGATGGACTGATGATCATGATTATGATTTTTTTTTACCAGCACTCTAGTCTCAAGGCACTTTATATTGTAAAGACCCTACAGTTTTAATCTAGGAAAAATGCTTGCTTACACTCAATAAAGTGAATGCAATTTGATGGTCAAAGGTGGGGGTTTCACCATAACTCACTACAGTATACCGTATCATGAGTGGACAGACATGGATGTAAAATGCAACTTGCCTGTGGTAAAATGCAAGGTAGGGATTCTAGCTTAAATATATTCTGCATATTGTTAAATGAAATGTGTGTTTGTCACGTATCCTGTTTGAAGAAAACCTTTTGAAGCCACAGAATGAATGTATGTGAACACATTTGCATGAGGAAAAAACTGATTTCAGGAAACCAAAAATTATCTTATCCAAGTATTGGCTGTTTAGTCATTTTATCATGAAACATTTCATAAGTCTATAGATGCTGTCGTATTTTTTAGTATTGATTTTGAGTCGAAGAAAACAAAGCATATCTACATCAAATGTACCAGTTAAGTGTGCCAGTGTTGTAGTGTACTAAGCACAGATTATAACAAAAATTGAAAAATATTCAAACAAATGAATAGGTTTCAATTGTAAAGAAATGTATTTTTATTGAAATAAATATATAATATAAAGCTTCTCGAATGATAAATAAGAACATAATAACTGCTAAGAGAGAGACTATTGAGCTGATAGAAGAAATTGTATTTCAATATGTATATATTTTGAATGAATAGACGTATATGATTAACGACAAACATGTTTATTGCTTTTTGAAAAAAAAATTTAATTGTTAATAAACCAACAGTTAGGGCAAAGTGCTATTATACAGGGGTTGGACAATGAAACTGAAACACCTGGTTTTAGGACCCCAATAATTTATTAGTATGGTGTAGGGCCTCCTTTTGCGGCCAATACAGCATTAATTCGTCTTGGGAATGACATATACAAGTCCTGCACAGTGGTCAGAGGGATTTTAAGCCATTCTTCTTGCAGGATAGTGGCCAGGTCACGACGTGATGCTGGTGGAGGAAAACGTTTCCTGACTCGCTCTTCCAAAACACCCCAAAGTCGCTCAATAATATTTAGATCTGGTGACTGTGCAGGCCATGGGAGATGTTCAACTTCACTTTCATGTTCATCAAACCAATCTTTCACTAGTCTTGCTGTGTATTGGTGTGTGTGTGTATTGGTGTGTGTGCGTATTGGTGCATTGTCATTCTGATACACGGCACTGCCTTCAGGGTACAATGTTTGAACCATTGGATGCACATGGTTCTCCAGAATGGTTCGGTAGTCCGATCCACCCCCATGCTTCACTCTGGGCACGCAACAGTGTGGGTGGTAAGCTTTTCTGGGGCTTCTCCACACCGTAACTCTCCCGGATGTGGGGAAAACAGTAAAGGTGGACTCATTAGAGAACCATACATGTTTCACATTGTCCACAGGTTAAGATTTGCTCTCCTTGCACCATTGAAACCGATGTTTGGCATTGGCACGAGTGACAAAGGTTTGGCTATAGCAGCCTGGCCGTGTATATTGACCCTGTGGAGCTCCCCACGGACAGTTTTGGTGGAAACAGGAAAGTTGAGGTGCACATTTATTTCTGCCGTGATTTGGGCAGCCGTGGTTTTATGTTTTTTGGATACACCTGAACATCCCTTTCAGACAGCTTCCTCTTGCGTCCACAGTTAATCCTGTTGGATGTGGTTTGTCCTTCTTGACATTACCCTGGATACCGTGGCTCTTGATACATCACAAAGACTTGCTGTCTTGGTCACAGATGCGCCAGCAAGACGTGCACCAACAATTTGTCTTCCAATATGTTGTGCTCATTGCAATATTTTGAGCAAAACTGTGCTCTTAACCTGCTAATTGAACCTTCACACTCTGCTCTTACTGGTGCAATGTGAAATTAATGAAGATTGGCCACCAGGCTGGTCCAATTTAGCCATGAAACCTCCCACACTAAAATGACAGGTGTTTCAGTTTCATTGTCCAACCCCTGTAGTTATTCAGATTCCAAGTATTTCAAGAACTCCTGATTGTTTAATTTATTTGAAAAACAGCACACTGGACAATAATGATAACACCATTATATTATATTTATTTAGGACATTAACTATGTCTTTGGACATGCAAACTCCACACAGAGACTTTTTACTGGTATTGTACCCCAACAATCAAATGATCCCCTATGAGCAAGCACTTAGCGACAGTGGGAAGGAAAAAATCCCACCAAACCTCCACCAGAACCAGGCACAAGTAGGGGCAGCCATCTGCTGGTTGGGGGGTGAGGGGAAAAAGAACACACACATCTACTTTGACTTGGGTAATACGAGCAACACAAAGCTCTTTGGACTGTAGGTGAAAAACAGCATTCCGTTATTTAAAAGGGAATTTGTCCAAGTTCAAAGTTGCAGTAAGGCTTGAGAAGACTGTAAGCGCAGTCCCATGGAGAATAGCTGGTACATGTATTGCAGCTGCCAAACGCTGAGGTTGTCAAGATAGCTGTAGGAATTAGAAGGCTTGTCATGGCAAGACCTAAACCTACTTTACATAGACATTTGGCACCGTGAAACCACGATCCACTATTTTGAACCGTGTTAGGAGGATGTTTTGCAACAGGATCCTCCATTTCTTCAGATTCAGCAGTTTCACATTCCTCAGACAATATCATTTTCTCCTGGAGCAAACTCAGCTGATCCTTAAGATCTTGGGTTATCTGTCTTGTAATTTCTCTCTCTTCATTCAGATCATTTATCTGTTCCTGCTTATCTGCAATTATCCTGTTCTGTTCTTCTATTTTACGTTTATCCTTTACCCGTTGATTTTCAAGATGTAGTACAGCTCTCCGAAACTTCGAAATTTCTTGACTTTGTTCGCCTCTGTAGCATTTAGCCTGGACCATGAAAGCAGCAAAGAGGTTGTTTTTATGCACGAGAGAATTGGCCTTTTCCTGAAGATGAAACAGTGCCAATTTAACTGTTTGAATCTCTATGTCTCTTTGGCTGTCTCTGTTGGCCTCCACAGATTCCCTTTGGACCCGTTTATCATCTTCAGCCTCCCTCACCTGATATTCAAGCGTAAATGTTTTTTGTCTCAGATTTCCAATCTCCTCATGTTTTTTCTTGGTCACACTTTGGAGATGGGCTAGTTCAGCAGTGAGACTTTTCTTTTTTTGAAATAAGATTTTCTCATTTTCCCGGAGGGTGTGAACCTCTGCCAACAAAATTTCATTCTCTTCTTTGTTTTTCCTTAACTGGGATTTAAGCAGAGTCAACTCATCCCTGGCATCATGCAGTTCCTCGGGCATTGTATCGGACACTTCTTCATTTTGGTTTTTTGTCTGAAAAACATCCAGTGCTTCTTTCAGACTGTCAATCTCTTTTTGGGTTTTCTCTCTCAGATCTTCCAGCTGGGTTACTTTAGTAATGAGCATTTCTTTGTGCTCATCTGAAATAAATTCCTCTGTTTCTATCTCCAACATTTTGGCTTCAAACTTGGAATTGTAATCAGTCCATGCAGTACATACTTTTTTGAGCTGATCTTGTAAGCCATGGCAACTTGCCTTATAAAAATCCTTCTGGGCCTTTACTTCCATTAACTCCAACTGGAGATCATGAATTCTCTTTTGAAGTTCCATAAGCTCAGTTATTTCTCTCTCCAATGCCTTATGCAGTGAGACTGATTCCTCTGTTATCTCTGTGTCAGACCTCTCTAAGAGAGAAGTGCTCAATTTTTTGGTTTGTTTATTTTTCTTTCTGAAAAATCGAAACATTTTGGATGAACGGCTTCAATACTGAAAGTTGATATTGCTCTCTTGAATCTCCTGATGTGCAAAAACACAAAATGGAACGTGTTGAATTTGCTCCGCCGGTGATCAAGCGCTTTGATCGGCGATTACGTCATTCACTTTCAACGCAGCTCTGGTCAGCACTTTTTATTGCGGGCGAAATCGTGTTATTGCTAAGGCAGCATTATAGACTGTCCATTTTAACTCGGAGCATTCTACACATGGAAACAACAACATATATACAGAATTGTTTTCTCTGCAAATTATTATCCAATGATAATAACAATATGAGGGATTTACTTTTTCAACTTGTTTATTTTTGTGGCGTTATTCTTTTTTTTTTATTGACCTGTTCGGCTTTAAGTACGGAAGCCGAGAGAGGCCATGGTACCTATAAACTTTTTTCTGATGTTTTCTCGTGATAACGCGTTATTTATCTCGTTATCACGAAAGAACGATTACCGTTTTCTCGAGATAACGAGATAAATAACTTTCATATCAGCCTTCGTTAAGAAGACGGCTGGCTCGACTGCTGCACGGCACCTCTTGTGCATCATTCGGTAACCGTAAAAAGGGCCCGGTCCTCTCAGCGGGTCGCCGATGAAGTTGACAGTATATCAGCAGGATGTGGTGTTCGTGAATAATAAATGTTAAACATTAGGGATCGTGAATGTGACTCCGGAAGTTCATGTGGCGTGCGGAAGTCAGCGCGGGGGTTGTTGTTTTGGTTTTGACAATAAAGGACGTGATCGTCAGCACACGGAGGCCTACGGTTATCTGTTTAGCTAAAGAACAAGACAGTGTAAACCCCTATTGAGCTGCAGGTTCTCCACAATCTGACATTTTCAGCTTGAGTCCGTACTTGGAAAGGGTTTAATAACACTGAGAAACTGATCATGAACATTCAATAAAAGATAATCATCTCGTGATCTCGAGAAAACCATCGGTAAATTAACTCGTTTTCTCAAAGAAAACAAAGTTCGTTTTCTCGAGATAACGCGTTTTTTATCTCGTTATCGCGGGAAAACGGTAATCGTTTTTCCGTGATAACGTGATAAATAACGCGTTATCACGAGAAAACCAGCAGAAAAAAAGTTTACAGGTACCATGGCCGCTCTCGGCTTCCGTATTTAAGCAAGTTTATTAACGGTTTTATTTTTTATGGTTTTGAAACCGGAGTACCCGGAGGAAACTCACATAGCACGGTGGTTAGCACTATGGTTAGCCCTCCTCCCTCACAGAATAACATCTGAAAGGCCTGGGTTTGATTCCACCTTGTCCTGGGCCTCTCTCTGTGTGGAGTTTGCATGTCTGCGTGGGTTTCCTCCCACATGTTCAAAGACATGGGGTTAATGTCCTAAATATAATGGGGTTATCATTATTGTCTAGTGTGCTGTTTACATTTATTTTTTAATTTTTCAAATAAGTTAAACAATCAGGGGATCCTGAAATACTTGAAATCTGAATAACCATAACAGCACTTTGCCC